>CM034146.1:963905024-963996096 GCA_019776745.2 Taxus chinensis | reverse complement strand
AGCAACCACTAAGCTCCATTACTAGTTGTTGGCCTCCTATCATTACCATTTTCTATTATAATCACTATCTATTCATTTGTGGATCGCTAAGTTAAAAAACTATGCAAAATTGTTCTTAAAATTTCACACGTAACATATTTTGGAAGGATTATATAGTGTCTAATAGCCATCCACATTGCGTACATCTAATTCTTTCAATACAAGTAATCTTGAGGCTTCTGGACTTACATAGTTCGGATCCTAGCTATGGCTACGTTCAGCCACAATGAAATATTAGAGATTGGTTGTATCTATGTATTATCCACCAGACATCTATTATTAGAACGAGAAATATTTAGAAATTTCCCACTCTCTCACCATGTTAAAAAATTAAAGGGCCACGACTGTTGCATACATCATCAATAGAAACAATTACTTAGACAAATGACGTAATTGATTTTACAGCAACATTCATATGTCCCTTACTATGAATATTAGGTAATCTTAGAAAATAATTTCCACATAAAACATAGAAGTGTTGATCCTAACAGTCACTAGGGTCAGCAATTACTAAATATTTAGAGCTTGGAGGTCACTAAGGATTATCCACAGTCTTACTATTAATGGAATAAGCAAAGCACGACTATATATGCACAACTTAGGGTTCAAGGTATACGTAGTTTTAACCATGGTGTTTGCTAGGTGTTACTCTAGTAAAAAATATTAATGCAATGATCTAATTATATCAATATAAGCACTCTTGAGGCTTCAAGAATTATGTAGTTTAGATCCTAGTGATCACTAAGTTTAGAAGCTATGTAAAATTTTTCATGACAATTAACACATAACATATTTGGAAGGATTATTCGTTGTATGACAACCATCCACATTGCGTAGATAACATGAAAGGAAATTTTGAAAATGTAGATGTTAGTGAGAAAGAGGATTTAAGTCGACATATAAATGGACAATTTTTAACATTACTTGTTGGTAATCAACCCCAATTGAATGGACTAGTGTAAAGGCCATTAAGATTTAATTTTTGAAATTTTGAGCAGAGTGTGCGAGAGACAGAACACAACAATGGGTACATCAGTTGCTAAGAAAAACTTATCAAACAAAAAAAAATTAGCTGTCCCATAAGACATTTTGTAAAGAATAACGTAAGCCCCCCAAATACCTAACAAGTTTTATTTGAAATCAAACATTGGAGTATGCCGTAATTCACATCCGCTCGTATCAAAGAAAACGCTTCTCTGCCATGAAGCTCAATTACTAATTGAAAGGAATGACTTAAAGACTGCTAGGATCTTCTGGATCTTAATTTAAAAAGAGAGATAAATAAGAAAATCATTTTCTAGCCTATCAGTCTCTAGGTTCCTGACATTACCTCTTGTGGTTTTAAACACTATCTCTACACTTTGAATTGAAAAAAAATCCTAGCAAATGCTACAACTTCTTAATTTCAAAATATATATTGAATAACAAATCATGGTTTAGCTAAGTGGACGCTATGATACTTTCATTACCTCTTGTCATAGCAATCACTGGTTATACAAGTTTAGAACAATTGTAATTGTCAATGACTATAACTGTATCAAATTAGCTACAAGTTACCTAGTGCAACCAATTGTTGCACTTCTTTCCATTGAGATGGATCAAGACTTTCTCTTCGTATCAAATAAAATTCTTAGCAACCACTAAGCTCCATTACTAGTCTATCTTACTGGCCATTGGGCTCCTATCATTACCATTTTCCATTATAATCACTATCAATTCATCTTTGGATCACTAAGTTCAAAAACTATGCAAAATTGTTCTTGAAATTTCACATGCAACATATTTTGGAAGGATTATCTGTTGTCTAACAACCATCTGCATTGCATAGATCTAAGTCTATCAATACAAGTAATATTGAGGCTTCTGGACTTATGTGGTTTAGATCCTATTGATGGCTACATTCAGCCACAACAAAATATTTAGAGATTGGTTGTATCTATGTATTATCCACTAGACATCTAATATTAGAATGAGAAAACTTTCTCTAATCTTTAAACTGGTGGGTTATCAAGATATACATAGTGTTGATCTTTGGCGGTTGATATGTTCAGCCACAATTAATTATTTAGATATTCATTGTATTTAGGCTTATTTCAAAGTCTAACTATCTGTATGATGAGCAATAGAATGCCAATCGTTACACTACTAAAGGGTACAGACACAAGTATTTCTAATCCTAGCGATCGGCAGGGTCAGCCACAACATATTTTTAGAGCTTAACAATTTATAATAATCATTAACAAATAAATACATACTTCTTATCATATTTGTTACTACGATCAGCCGCAACGACATACCTATAGCTTAGTGGTCGTTAGGCATCATTAATAGGGAAACTACTAATGCATTAACAAGAAAATATATAATCTTAACGGTCAATAACATCTGTGTAGACAAAATATTTTGAACTTAATGTTAGATAAACACCATTTAGTGGACATATATCATTGAACTTAGTGTAAGAGATCAACATTTAGTTATGTCTGATTAGTTTGTTACAAGATCATGAATACGTCTCGTTACTAGGCATCATTCATATACTTACTAGTAATGGAATGACAGAGGCACTGCTGTACAAGCACCATTGAGGGTTCAAGATATATGTTTTTTTAACCATGGCATTCACTAGGCATCATTCTAGTAAAAATATTAATGCAATGAGCAAATTTTGTAAAGTCTTACGTAGTTCAGATCCTAACGGTCGCTAATTTGATCAACAACAAAATATTAGAGATTGGTTGTATCTAGGATTTTATTCACAAGAAAACTATTATTAGAATGAGAAAAAATTCTACATTCTTTGAACTGGTGAGGGGTCAAGATATACATAGTGTTGATCTTAGTGGTCATTAAGTTTAGCCACAATGAACTATTAAAACCTTCTCTGTATCTAGGCTTATTTCAAAGCATAAAAATTATTGTAATGACCAAAAGAAAACCAATATGATCACTACTGAGGGGTATAGACATAAGTATTTCTTATCCTAGTAGTCGATAGGGTCAGTTGCAACATATTTTTTGGATCTTAATGGTGTATAAAAATCATTAAAAAATAAATATGTGCTTCTTATCAATAAGCCACAAGGATAAAATATGTGATACTACTATAAGCCACAAGGATATACTTATAGTTTAGCGATCGCTAGGCATCATTAACAGGAAAAATACTAATGCATTAACAAGAAAATATATAAATCTTTGTGGTCAATAGCATTCATCTGGATAAAATATTTTGAACTTAGTGTTAGCAAAACACCATTCAATGGATGTCTCTTTAATTAATTATAATTGTATGAACTGAGAAAAGAGTTGCATTACATGTTTTCTTCAGTGGTCACACATTTCTTAACTCTCATTAATTTGTTGCATGAATTTGTTTGAGCCAAGTGTTTCACTAGATAGCCTCGTGAGGGATCAAGCCTTAACTAGTTCTCATATTATTTATTATAATTTATTGGAAGGAAGATACAAATTCTACATTTTAATTATAAATGAAATATCAAAAGATATGGTGATCTATAATTAGTTAGTAAATGAACTCTCAAAGGCCATGGTATAATTCTAATAAATATAATGAACACACTCTTTGTAGTGTTAGTATGAAAATACAGACTCCAAACCCTACGTATAATCTCCCTTGTTATTAAACCTCATAATTTTGCATGATATCACATCTCCCTATTTCCATATGCTTATTATCACATTAAGAAAGAAAAGCCATGATATCTTATATATTTTTTTATTAATGGTAAATAGTTTTGAAGGGACTATACCCTATTTACATAGAGGGTCTAAAAGCCAGATATAACATTAATAGGTTCCACAAAAAATGGATCAACATCCAAAATAGGTGTTAAAGCCAATCGTAACAAAAAATTTACTGCATAAAAGAAAAACAGTGCATGCACTGCAACAATGCAGCCAAAATACAACAAAAAAATAGCAAAAGGAATGATGAAGATCAGCATCTGCAACGAAGACCTCCTTTACTTCTTGGCAGCTCTGGTAATTCTAGATTTAATAGTTTGTAGCAAGGTAAAGAGAGCCACCATTGTCATGTGTGTGGGGTCCTTAGCATCCAACTTTTCTATGATTTGACTGCTCTCCTTGTTCGTTCCCCACAAAGTGTTTGGGATCCCACTAAGCACAGAAATGCTATGAACATGTTGTTCAAGGAGATCACTGATTGCATTAAAAATTGCCATGTTGTGGTCATGGTGATCCTTTACTCTCCCCAGATGATTGTCCAAGGAGTTAATCTTTTTGTAGATGTCCTTAACTTGCTTATTGTCAAAATCGGTATCATCTTCCATCTTCCTTTTGTATTTTTGCTTGGCCAAAAGCTACACTTCTTCATTCATATTCATCATTTCATTCTCTAAGGCTTCCAGCCTTTGGGAAGTACTATTTCCATCTTTTTATAAGGCCTCTTCATGGCCTACACTACTGATGTGCAATAGGTTTTGGACAACTTCCAAATCCTTATTGCTGCGAAGGACTCTGCCCAAAACAGGGGTGTCCAATTTGGGCTTCTTATGGTTCCTTGTTTTAGGCTTGGATGTGGTGGAAGGGATCCGTGTGGGGGTAGTGGTGGTGGGAAAGAGTGGAACAATGCTAGGGGAGGAGGGAAGACTAGGGCATTTAGTAACAAAAAGCTTGTGCAGCAAGAATATAAGACCTTGATGAAGGGGGTAGCACGGGTATGCTTCTGAAACTCCAAGATGGAGCATTCGAGGGAGTTCAAAAGATAATGCGGGAAGCATATAGTGATTTTTCGGTGGAAATGGTTAAGGAACACTAGGTGTTTAGTGGGAACTGTAACATATCTCCCTTCCAAAGATATGTACCAGACCATCATACGGGTGATTTCATCAAAGGGCGATGGGATAGAACTTACCCTCAAACCCGTTGTAACAAAAACCAACTCCTCATTATTAGCAACAAGCTTCTTCTCCTTAGCCTTTTTATCAATCCTCTTGCTAAAGAAGCAGAAGCCATCCATCTCTAGGCCCGTAGTTTTGGCAATTAGTTCTTCATTAATTGGTATTTTATGCCCTCCATACTCCACTTTTCGATCCTTCCAATCCATAGCGAATTGGATCAAAATGCTCTGATCGTGCCCCTGAATTTGAGCAATGAAGTTTGTAATTCCGCCCTGCTTGAGGAGGTTCCACAACTCCTTGTTGCTCTTCCATTCCGGATCACTGCTGGGTTCAACCTAGCACGAGGTTCCTCCCATTTTTTCCTTTTTGAAATGCTTGCAACTCTTGTCCTCAAAACCCTTGTTTAAACTGCTGTATGAAATGTAGTTATCTCTCTGCCTGTCCCAGATATTAAGAATCCTGCACACATATTGGGAGTGATGAAAGTTAATGCGGCCGTATCTTATTTGATATTTCCCACATGGGTAATCTTTTATCTCCTCTAAAGCCCACTCCAAATAATCATTATTCTTACTCCATACTTGAGAGCCCATAAATTTCCACTTGAATGTTGCTTTGTACCTTCTCAGGGATGTGATTAACATTATATCAAATAATTAGATTATTATTTATGCCATAATTGGACAATTCATCAGCAACCTTATTTCCTTCTCAGTATATGTGCTTGATTCAGATATTTTTGAAGGTTTGAAAAATTCTTATAGATTACATGATGAAATCCTTGATATTCCAGCTTGGAGGCAAAGACTGATTTAGATGATTAATGATATTTAGTGAGTCTCCTTCCAGAATAATATTCTGAATGTTATGTGTCTGAGCAATTCTAAGCCCCCATAGTGCAGCCAAGGCTTCAGCATAATGATTACTTTGTATCTCCATTTTACCAACATAGGCAACAATCAGACTGCCTCTATGATCTCGAATCAATCCTCCCCCTGTAGCAATCCCAGGATTACCCTTGGAATCCACATCAAAGTTCAACTTGTGCCAGTTGAGATCAGGAGGGTTCCAATGTATCAAAGACCTGTCAATGTTGGAATGGATGCTATTCTGAATATTATCAACTCCAATCTTCTAGTTAGAAAAAATATGCTCTTCATTTTTAGGATAATTCTTGTTCTTGGGAGGTTTGAATCTTTTGATGTCCTCTTTGACAACATTAGTAATCTTAACAAAGCTGAAGTGTAAAAATGATGTCATTTATATCTTTCCATATCCTCCAAATAATATGGGGCATTACTAGTTTCCAGATTCTTCTCACAACACAATGTTTAAAAGGAGGATTCCATTGGGTCCAAAACTGGATGAAGTCCTTCGACACAACCCAGGAAACTTTGAAATTAGAAAAGCTAACACTCCAGATTTTAGTGGCATACTCACAATGAACTAACAGGTGTCTGATATCCTCAAATTATTTTTTACAAAGATGACATCTATTTGGCATTATGAAACCTTTTCTTATCAGGTTGTCATTGGTGATAATTCTGCCCCTGAGAGCAAGCCAAAAGTAAAAATTGATTTTTGGTGTGAACTCAGCCATCCAAATCCTGCTGCAGTTGAACTCGCTCTGAATAGTTTCAAAGAAAGAATTATATCTAGATTTAACAGAGTAATCTCCATCAATAGATTTGTTCCGTACCAATTCATCCTAAACCTCCAATTGATTTAAGGTGATAAGGTTCAAATGCTCTTGCAAAGAGGACATCACGTGGTTCAGATCATCCCTGTCCACAAAGAGTTTTTTCCATTTCTTCTTGTTGCCATCCCTGTCAATGTAATACATGATTCTAGTACCATACTTATGTTCAAGGTTGTCTTTGACTACTCCATATCTATCAATAAGACTATAGTTAGACCAATTATCCCCCCAAAATTTTATATCTTTGTCATTCCCCACTTTCCATTTGCTTCCATGTTTGATGAAATTCCTGATCTGAACTAAATTATTCCAAAAAATGGAACCATAAGGAAGGTTCTCTTCCTGAAGAAAATAAATGGTTGCTTGTTTATTAAGGTATTTGGCCTTAATTAGTTCAATCCAGGGTTTTTTCTCCGAGAGCATTCTCCAACCCATTTTTTGCAATTAGAGCCTCATTCATGTTTTTAATGTCTTTTATACCCAGGCCCCCAATTTTTTTGGGAGTGCATACTTGGTCCCAAGCTACCAAGTGATACTTGAATTTATCCTCCATTCCCTGCCATAGAAAGTGCTTCTGAATCCTCTCAATTTTATCTCTGAAAGCAGAAGGGATATTATATAGTGACATGATATATATAAGGAGATTCTGAAGAGTGCTTTTTATGAGCAGACACTTACCAACACTTGATAGAATGGCTCCTTTCCAACCAGCCATTTTCTTTTGAAATCTTTCCAACAGGTCATTCTAAACTTTGGTTGATACTTTTTTCATACCAAGGAGGAGCCCCAAATAAGTAGTGGAGAGTGAATTGATTTTACAACCCAAAATTTTATCAATTTTAAGTTGTCTTTCCCCAGGGATGTTAAAAAGGAAAATTGAGCTTTTATCAAAATTAATCTCTTACCCAAAAGTAGATTCATATAATTTCATAATAGACTTTGTTGCCTTAGCTTCAAGTATTGAAGCCATTAACAGAAGGATTGTATCATATGCAAATTGCTGATGAGAAGCTACTTGGTTAGTGGAAGTGGGCTTAGATCCTTTCAGAAGACCATCTATGACTACTTTATCAATTGTTCTACTAAGACTGGCTGCCATAAGAATGAATAACAGAGGGGATATGGGATCCCCTTGCATTAGCCCTCTCCTGCTAGTAAAAAATCCCACCGGCTCTCCATTTACCACCACTGATAATTTGGCCGTAGTGATGTATGCCTTGATAATTTTTTTGAATTTAGTTAGAAAACCAAATTTTGTCAGAACCTTGTCCAGAAAGGCCCAAGAGACTTTATCGAAGGCTTTATTCATATCAAGTTTAACGACCATGTTTACTTTTTTGTTATTATCTATAGAGTGAATAGTCTCATGGACCATAATCACTCCATCCTGAATAATCCTGCCTTTAATGAAACCACTATGTTGTTTTGATATTAAATCATTCATAATGAACTGGAGACTGGTAGCAATGATCTTGGTAAAAATTCTATAAATAGCATTCACCAGACCGATGGGTCTGAAGTCTTTGAAAACCTTAGCATCCATTTGTTTTGGAGCAAGCACAATGTGGGTTTTGTTCATCTCTTTCAAAAGATCCCCAATTCTATAGAATTCATTCACTGCTCTGAGAAGATCATCTGAACAACATCAAATTTAACTAAAACAACATCAAATTATAAGATGAGAAGATCATCTTATAATTTTTAGTGTTGATATATCATTAGCTAATTTAACTAAAACAACCAGATCCTGTAATCTTAATCTCTAAATGTTATATGTGTCTTTCCATAACTATCAATTAAGTGAAACATTATTCAAAATCTTGTTTAGCCTAAATTCTTAAATAATAGGTTTTATAATTCCCCGATTCACTATTTTTCAAAGAGGAACATACACAGACGGAACTCTTTGCATTTTCGATTTGGCAGTCACATATATGTTTTAAAAAATTTATTTCCAACAATTTCCTTATGTAATCAAACAATTATTGTAAACAAGCAAACAATTATTTATATTACTAGTACTATTTCATTTACTGGAGTTACTTTCATTATTTCATTACTACAATTTAATTTAAAATGAAATGTCTATAGAAACCAACCGCTAATGGTCCAAAATCCCTAAACAATTAACAAACCTAACTAAACAAAATCTATTTTCCTAAGCCTTTTCAGCAACACCCATTTTGTTCACTTCCAGTAATCATTGATGTCCATCTCAAGTATTATACAAATCACTTCTCAGTCCTCTTGCGAAAAAAATACCCAAAACATGTTTTACATTACTCACGAGTGGGGTACACACATATTTAGCAAATCATTTAGGGATCAGAAAAAAGAATGAGAAAATGATGTCAAATCCTATCAGTTGCGAAGTGTTTTTCAAATAACGTTAAAGAATAGACATATTTTATTACTGGAAGATGAGAAAATAGGGTTTTGTTTAAAAGGCTACGGAATATTCTACATTCATAGAATTTCAAAATTTTAGAAGGAGAAAATGTGAGAATACAAAGCCTTCATGAAAATAATCCATGCTCAAAATTTTGGCAATCAAACTATGATCATATTTTCCAATAAATTATTACACTTACAGATTTTTTCCCTTACGCTAATGTTCTTACACGAAGCTTCACAAATTTAAGTGTCCTTGAAATATACTAATAAATGAAGATCTATAATTATATGGAATCAACATTTCCAACAACTTTCTTCGGTGCACAAATTAAAAAAGACACGCGGCTGTCGTTAATTTTATTTATATTTAATGGCTATCAAATGGATCACATTTTTTGAATATCACACGAACTTTACTTTGTTTAGTTATTAGCCAATTAATTTTAGGGGAACCAAAATATTAACCATATATGCCACACACAAAAATTCTCAATATTAACAACAATATCATCAAAAGAACAACATGCTCATTGTCAATTTTATCATCTTTAAATTACGTAGTGAGTATATAAGTATTCCATACTTTAACTATACTACCAATGATATGTGGTTCGATTGATGTCTCACATATTGAATTATCATATTTCAAATATCACACGAACTTTACATTTTTTGGTTTAGTGGCACTCACAAATATTATCAAAATTATCAACATTATCAACAAAATAACACCATGCTCTTTGGAAATATTATTATCTATAAATTACATAGAGATTATAAGTATTCCATACTTTGACTATACTACCAATGATATGTGGTTTAATTGATGTCTCACATATTGAATTATCATATTGTCCTCAACAAAAATATACATGTTTACCAACATAATTTTTAAATTGTTTTGTTAAACAAACAATATCTTCAGATGTGTGTGTCAATGATCTTTGTGGTGCCCATGATGTTGATCATTGGCATTGTTCTAAAATAAAAAGGAAGAATGCAAAATAGAGAAGTATTAGCTCCAATGCATGATATTTTCTCTTACACAATGTATACCATATTTTAAGATTGAATGAATGATGAAATAGTATATTAGTATGGTTAAAAAATTGTAATTTACTTGGGTAAAAAGACTTGAGACTCTAAGTTATACATCCAATATTTTCTCCATTAGCTTTCTCTCTTTTTCCATTCTTTCACACTCAAGTTGAAGTCTTCCCTGCTTAATTTCTTTCAATGTCTAACTGAATATATGTATGTTATTTTTTATTACCCCTTTCAAATATCCATTAGAGTTTCTTTTTTGCTTCACACCTTTTCTTTGAGTTTCATATTTATTCAAAGGGGTTTCTATATTTTCTCCTTCCAAATTTTTAATGTTGATAGAAGAGATTTTTTATTGCCCTCTCATGTATTTTTCAGAAGTAGAAATGGTTGTATTAACCCTCTCTTTTCCATTAAAACCAATCACCTTGTGTGTTTTCTGTGTGATGCAATCTATATCTTCATAGAAATTCCATGTTGACTGTGTCAATGTTTTATTTTCCAATTGTTTCTCCTTTTTGAGGGTTTTCTTCAACTTGTTCATCTTGTATTTACAGTGTTTCCCATTGAATTTTTTTGCACAAACTTGATTCAAAACATCTGCTATATTATCTCAATGTTTCTTGCCAAGATATCCACGGTTTAAATGTTCATACACCTCTTCGTATTTTGAAATAAATGTTTTCACATCAGATTTTGACCACAACTTTTCTTTGTATTCTTTCATCAGCTCCTCGTTATTTTTATTTCTTTCATAAGCATGGGTTATTGAAAATGTTTCTTCTAATTTTGAATCATTAACATCATCAACAATATATGGATAATTTAGATCAATTTGTGAATGTGGAATGCAAGGACCCAATTTATGTGCGCCACTTGTATTCTCTTGCGAATTTGAGACACTATTTCCATCTAAATTTTGCATGCAAAATTCCTTTACACGACAATTGCTTAGCTGTGTTGGAAACCCCATATTGTCTGCATAGTTCCTTGGAGTTGATTTTAAAACTTGGGATTCAAAACGTGAAGATAAGGAAAATGGTGATATGTTCATGTCCTACAAATTTATTAGTTACTATAAACAGTCACAAATGAAACAATTTATGTACTTCATCTTTTATCTAAACTTAATTTCATTTTCCATTTTCTAAAAATAAATATGCAAGGAGTCCTACGCTCTGTAAAATCACATAATCAAAACATTTGGAGAAACATTGAAAATTGGTTAATTACCTACTAACAAATGCAATATTTATAATCACTGTGAAATGGGTGTATAAACTGAAATTCTTCAAAATAAAATAACAATGTTTTACGTCTTTTAATTTTATGTGACTCTATTCTTCCCCCATTTATGTATGTGCTCCTTGTTTTGGTGTTGTTGCCTTCGAAATGAGTATACAATTTTCTATTTTATTGCATTAAATACAAACGTTAATAGAGTTTGTGTGGATTAAAATTTAATATTGTACCACTTAATATTAAATGTAGTACAAAAAAAATAAAAACATAATCTCAAGTGGCATATTTTACATTATATGGTTTAATGGTCATTTAATGTTTAGGGAAGCACAATATTACTTAGGTAACATTTGACCTTACAAAAAAGTGTAATTGTTATTGTATTATAAAAATATTAATCTTTCCCCTACACTATGTAGTTTATGGATAAAATTATACACACAGCAGCGCGATCTAAAATTAAGGTAACATTTTCATAACATAACTTTTAATGTATGAAAACTAAAAGTTGACATTGTTTGACACTTAAATTTGAAATACATATATTTAATTGAAATTAGGTCTTTAATATTGAGAATTATTAATAAAAAACTACATAGCATGTGTTACTTATACTCAATATTATATATAATTATTAAAAACAAACTTATATTGTTAAAATATTATGTAAGATATAAAAATATTAGTAACAATTAATATACATAATTAAATCAAAGCATATACCACCATCGTTAATAAAATAAAGACTAAAATTGAACTCTATACCATAAAATAAGCATAGCTATACAATTACAGAATTAAATACACAAACGATTTACTTCGACACAATATTAAATGCCCTAAATTTAAGTCCAAGAGGCCACTAGGCTATAGAATTATTTTTACTAGAATGGAAGGTGAAAATATTCCCTTCGATATGTGAGTGATCTCTATTCCAAGTGTGAATTAACACTTCATCTAGAAAATGCTCTTACTTTTTCATACGAGGATTTGCACATCGACGTGTGAGGGAGATCACACTTCGTGCAAGGGATCACACTTCGTAGATGTATGAGGCCATGACTCTCTCACTCTATGATGAGCTATCAATGTCATGTTCAAGTACGAGTTTTCTAACTTGGAATTATACTCGCTAGCACATTGAAGTGTGATCACCAACTTCTAGCCTCAAATTCTAGTCAATACTTGAATTTTAACGTGTAAAAAAATTATGTCGCAACAGCCGTTAGGCTATACATCTATTAAAAGCAATAGGGGAAAGAAGCCAACGACTATGAGTGGTAATGTTTAGTATAGTACCACTAGTTGTAAAAATTGAAGTCAAAATTTATAACTTTTATACTAAGAATTTAGAAAAAGTTAGCCAATAACATGAGTAAAATCAAGTCACATGTACAAATCAGCCAATAAAAATGTGACACATCAGTTGTCCCGAAAAGGTGATTTCATTCACAAGCGAGGGCCAATACTAATTGTCTTTGTACTAAAAAGTACCTATTTTAAATCCCTTACA
Source organism: Taxus chinensis (assembly GCA_019776745.2). NCBI lineage: Eukaryota > Viridiplantae > Streptophyta > Pinopsida > Cupressales > Taxaceae > Taxus > Taxus chinensis. Next base: position 963,983,282 of record CM034146.1, on the reverse strand, counting down.
AATACTTTTTCAACAAAATTTAAATGCACAAAAGAAAATTCATACATTATAAAAATCTTAATCTTTCTCCTACACTATGTTATTTATGAATAAAATTATACACACAACAGCAAGATCTAAGGGTGAAATACAATTTGTTATATGTTTAAAGATTTGGGTTAAATGAGGTTTTAAAGAGGTTCATTTAAGATGTATATTTTTATTTTCTCATTTTGATTTCAATTCTCCATATTAATGTTAAATATTTAAGTGTCCTTAGTACGAATTTTATCTTTTTATTTGTGGATACAGTTTAAAATAAACTTTGTTTTTGAAGATGGAGCACATGTGGATTTACTATCAAAAGGTGTGAAAGTTGCGGAGGGACTAGTTTATCCATCCAAAGATACACTCCATTGTAGAGATGTGGGGTCTAGCTTATATGTTGTCACAATAAGTATTGTATTCAATGGAAGGTGAGACTGCCATACACAATTAATGATTGTGAAACCCTGGCATAAATTGAAAACAAGGGATACTTTATCCTATGGGAAAGGAAGAAAATGATTAAGCATGTGATGTCAAACGTTTCACATGTGGGAGATGATGACATTCAAAACATCATGAGAAGTTACTTAGAGGATACATTTAATGAGCATGAGAGTTTGAATTCTACCAATGATAGCCATTGTTTCACAACTCCTAAATACATGGATGAATTTTCCACAACCTACATGGTGCTGAAACATAAGTGTCCTCAGAAAGAAGGTGACATAGCTGAAGGGTTTATATCCTTGGTACAACAAAAAACATGTGATTTCGGGAGTGGTGTTGGGACCCACACACTTTGGTTTTTTTTGAAGAACAATATGACTACATACAATGACTGCTATCTAAGTCTAGAACGTAGCAGTGAAGTTTCCTAGCCAATAAAAAACATAGTTTATCTAGAAACAAGAACTACATTTTGTGTGAATGGAAATTTTGAACTCTAAGAAATAACTGCCACATCAAACAATGACTTCAATTTGAAGTTCAAGGGGGTTACTACCAAGTTGATACATTTTTGTTCAAAAGAACACAATTTTTTTTGCAGAAGCAAAAATTACAAATTTTTGTGAAGGATACATCGTGAATTTTAATAAATTATATGGAAATACATTTGGGATGCATGTTGATAAATTAATTAGGCCTTTTTTCAAGAGTTGATCCACATGAGAAGGATCTCTCATTCAATTGTATGCCAGCCAGTTGGCCCATTAAGATGGTTTTGTTATGGAAGTAAGGCTAAAAGAAAATCTAGAAGAGTTTCCAGTAAAAATGTGGAGTGCATTTGAAGATCCATTGCGTCAACTGGTATACCCAACTTCATATGAATCCTCCATATGTAGTAGTAATGAAAACTTGATAAAAAGACATTATAATGTCTGTAAATGCCAAAAGGTAAATTATACTCCATCTAGTATAGTAAAGGCAAGGGAAAATGATGAAAAATCAAGAGATTTTTTTTTTTCTGGAGTTGAGAAAAAACCTTGCTACAAGAAAGGATGTCGAGTTGAGAAAAAACCTTGCTACAAGAAAGGATGTCTCTCTAATCTATCTCTAAGTGCTTTCAATCATAGTTGGAATTTAACTCTAGGTATGAATGAACCTACCATAAAACACTTTGTACTTAATACATTCTCCACAAATGCTATCAGTTGTGATCAAGTTCAAACTTTAAAACATACTATAGATAAATTGAAGTTATGTGGAAGGGATGTATGTCAGAATGCATGGTATATATGTCATGGAATCTCGAAAAACACCTATTACAGATACAAACAATTTTAGATTAATAGCACGAGGAGGGCAGTAAATGGAAATACAAGAAAACAAAAACAAATGCCAAACACTGTTGCAACTATTGCATTGATATCTAAAATGGTGGAGAAGAATGAGGATATATCCCTAAACATGTCTCATTCAGTGGGATAAGATGGTACTAAAGTAACAATGAGACTGCTTCCTGTATGTTATAAATTTTCTTACATACTACAAAAGTGTAACGTTTCCTTTTCACTATTGGACCTCCCTCCAACGTCATGGTAAAATCTCTACAAAAAAAGGCAAGAATATTTCACCCATGTTTCAATCACCAAGAAAAACTTCTTCTCCAAATGTGATGAGTGCATAGAGCTTAAGAACAAACGTGCAGCAACCTCATGTCTAGAAACACTTGCACAAATAGACCAATGCCAGAAATGGAACAATTATTACATTCAAAGTTTTCGTGTAACTTACTATGCACATAGAGTGTAATCACAACTAAATCCTAATAGTCATTTGAGCATTATGCGTGAAAAAATGGACAAGGTGAAAACTGCAATACCAAGGATAGGTAAAAAATAAAAATTAATAAGCAATGCTATTAATCTCCCCGTCACCTTGACTGGTATGCTGACACATGGGCACAAAATGTGTGGTTTCAGGCACTTTGGTCTCCCTTTTTTTAGCAAGGAGAAAATGTCACAGTAAAATCATTGGCAGTATGTATTCGGAAGCTAGAAGAAAATTTTACAGATTAGTATGATGATTTTTTATATAGTAGTGGAACATCACAACACCCATTACATGATGCACTCTTGAAAAATGATGCATATGTTAAGTGCAAGGAATACAAGAAAAAAAATGAGGGTGATCATACAACTAATATTGTAATCATATGTTCAAGTTCATTTAGAAAACAACCACAAACTGTCAACTTGCAACTAGGTAATGTTGCAAGTGACAACAAAAATTACACATTGTTTACATTTGCATCCATGTTGACAGCTAGAAGGGTTTTCAACATAGTGTATGTGAGTTTCCTTCCATTAGGTCACAAGAATGAATACATAGATGGGAAATTCGGCCGATTATCAACAACATTGTGCAAATTGGATACATTCTCTTTGCATCAAATAATGGACACTTACAGAACATTCCAAGAGGATTCCAGCACATTCACTCCATACCTTATTAAGGAATTCTACAACTTTAAAGTTTAAGGCCTTTGTGGAACCACACCTAGTAGACTGTAACCAAAATATCGTGGGTATTGGCAAACCAAAGATGTTTAAATTCTATGTCAGAGACAACAATCCTGTCATGCAGTTCAAAACATCAATTGTGGAGTCTGATTGGTCACACTCAATTAAGATTTGGAAAATAGTGGATGGGAAACCTTTCTTGCCTGAAGGGGATCCTCCATTGGCACCCTTCAAAGAACCCAAAGAGATAGCATACATGTAGAGAGGTACTCAGGCATACATCTCACACTGGGAAAAGAGTTCAATAGATGGTGGAAATGCATACTATGTTCCAAATATTACATATTGGAAAAATATTGTACATTCCCTTGAGAATCCATTTGTCAATTATAGAATGATGAGGAGATATTGTTTTTAGCCACAAACAATTCAAGATAGTGCAATGTATGATCAGATAGTGGGTGCACCACGTCTTGACATGGATAGCTACTATAGTCAAAATGTCCTTTCAAATAAGGATATATATGTTGGGCATATTTGTGATAGACCTAGAGAGGAATTCAACCCAGTAGTGGATGTGAATGTTGGGCAGATGATACTAGTAAGACCATTTGATGATAATGTACCTATATGGATGGGCAAGGAAAAACTAGAACTAATACAGGATGTTCACACAAACACTCAAAAGATAAGGGTACACTGGTGGGAACCCATGGGGAAAGGAAATACAAAAAAATATGCCATGAATGCTTAAAGAAAAAGAAATGCTGGCAAAAATTAAGGGACACATCAGATATTGATATAGACAGTGTGATCTAGGCATAGATTCCAAGAAAAATATGGAAAGTAAATCAAATTAAAATACCAAATCAGGGTCATGAAGCTATCTAGCAATACCTTGCACAAATTCAAGAACAATAATTAATACCATTGTGAGGGATCAATGTTTATGTAATTTTCATTGTAATTTTCTTGAAGAATTGATTGCCTATGGAAATACATTTTCAAATTCATTTCCTCAAAACAAATTGTTTAATGTAATTCTTAACTCTTTGTTGTTCTTTATGATTTACAAAATGGAAAAGCATAAAATTAGTTGACTTTATCACACGTAACTTGCATATTTACAATATGACGGTAATTTTTTATATAGATCTATATAAAAATTATATCAATATATAATATACATAAAAAATTAAATAAATATAATTTTGAAGTATTTATATAACTACTATTTTGTATTTTTTAAAGGGAAATGTTGTCAAATTAGCGTCATCTAAAAATTGTTTGATAGTTATAAGTGGTCATCAAATTTAACCCCTGGGCTAATGTAACTTTGTGGTGCCTAGGCTTATGTAACTTCACGGACCACTAGGCTTATATAGCTTAGTGGTGGGTAGGCTTATGAAACTTGCTACTGGTAGGTTGGTGTAACTTTCTAGTCACTAGGATTATTTCACCTAAACAATTCTACTCTTGTGTAAATTAGCAGTCACTAGGCTTATGTAAGTTAACATCCTATATGCTTATGTAAGATAATGGCTACTAGGCTTATGTAATTTAACAGCCTATACCCTTATGAAATATAACAGACACTAGGCTTATCATAATTTTATGTAACTTAGAGGCCGAAGGGCTTATGTAACTTTGACTGGGCCACTAGGTTGATTTCACCTAGCATGTGCTTTCATCATGTAAGTAACCATTAGGCTTATTTAAGATAGCGGTCACGTGGGCTTATGTAAGATAGCGGCTTCTTGGCTTATGTGGGGGATTCAAATAATAACAAAATAAAAATCCTAAAATATCAAAACTAAAATCTAAAAATCGGGATTTATAAATTGGATTACAATAGTGGTGAAATTGGAATCCAATAATAACGCTATCCTCTATTGATTAGAATCCAATAATAATGATATTGTAATCCAATAATAGTAATATTGGAATCCAATAATAGTAAAATTGGAACTAGAATGAATCTAATAATGACAATATTGGAATCCAATAATAGTAATAATGGAATCCATTATAGACAAAAATGGAATCCAATATACGCAAAAATGGAGATGGAATTCTTCCAATACTTAAAATACGGGAGTCTATATTTACTGGAATATGTCCAGATTTAGTGAAATAAGTGTTATAAGAATAGATACAAAAAATTTCATCTTTTATACAAGTACAAAACCATCCAACTGGGGACAAAAGCAGTCAACGTTACTTTCTAGAATGGATGGTTTCATCTCAGGTCCTTTTTCAATGACATATTCAACATTATTTAGGCAATACATATAGTTACATATTTATGGTACAAATGTAGGGACAGTTGGCACATTTCAAGGTAATTTTTTTCTACATTTCTATATATAATTTGAGGGTCATGAGCACTTCATTCCCCTTTGACTATGCACATATTGAGTACCTTATACTACATTGTATGGGCATAAAGGGCATCTTCCTTATTCTATATTTCAACATTACATACTTAATACACATGAGACATTATATGATGAGGGCATGATTGTACTTCATTCCCTTTGACTTTATACTATTTTACACACTTGGACCTAGATCCTTTGCACTAGTATAGTCCACAAGTGGAAGATTTTGGAGTGACTATAAAGCCATATGATTCCCTTATTATCATTATTTCAAGGAGGATTTTGGGGTGACTATAAATATTTGTGACACCCCTCTTTATTTTAGTTTCATGGGATGACTAAAAATCCCTATAATAATCTCCTTTTAGTATTGGGTAAAAAGACACATAATTCCCTTATGGGTCTGACATCTCCATCTGAAAAATAGGGACTAATCACCCCCACCCCTCCACCAGAATATTTCCATTCCATCTCTTTAAGCACAACATCAAATATCTTCTCTGTGGACAAGAAAAATACATCTACTCCTTCCTTGCTTTACTTTGAAAATTAATATGTGTTGATTTCAATTTATAATGTTAAAATTACATTTTCAAATTTGAGTTAAAATTAAAATATTTCTATGGACATTGACTACACTTTGTGTTGTAAATTTCACTATGGATATCATGCCCAATATTTAAGTTAATAAAACACCTTGAGTGAAGAAAAAGTGTGTTTACACAATTAGGTATATTTTCCTTCAGGCATGCATTTTCATTTCATACTCAATGGGGAAAATGTAGACATCTTAAATTTTTAATTTGTCATTTGAGAATTAAAAATTGGTTTTTTCCATGAATCATAACCTATTCATACATTACAATATCAATTATATATCCTTAGTCATATCACCCGATTTTCTTCCTTATTCCCACTTCTCAATCACTCACAGAGTTACTTGCATGAGTCCTGTTATCACCGAATCACAACACCCTATGGTTTGCACAAGTGTGTGTGTTTGATCTCACAGTGTGATTGGATAAAATGGGTACTATCTCCAAGTTTTAGGACTTGCTACTTGAGATAGACCTCCAGAGAAAGTTGGTTCTTAATCCTAAACTATCTGCCACAATCTACTCTAATGCAGGAAAAACTATCTTTCCTAATCTAACTTTCCAAGGGACCAAGGAGAGAGAGTGCATGAAAATAGAACCTACACTAAAATGGTGATACACCAGAAAAAGAGAGTGAGGATAGCCTTCCAATGTGTGAAAAGTAGAAGCAAAATGCATGCTAGAAGAGGTGATTACAATTCTCCACACTCCAACAAAAATGCATTCACAACAACATTTCATACATACACAATGATAATGAATCCCTGCAAGATCATAAAATAGACACAATATATATGTAATGAGAATGAAGGGGCAAGAGGAATGCGAACAAACATAGCAGGGGAAGATACATCCACAAACTTGCATCTATTGCTTCATTGATATGCACAGTTCAATATATTAAAAAATAAGGGCTTGGATCACCATGTAAGGAGTCCACTTCAAGGGCCTGTAGGACATTGGCTTCACAAAGAAATGCTTACAAAATTTTGCTACTAAAAAACAATCTCCCTTTATAATGATCCCAACACTCTAATTTATAGAAGTTTGAGAAGAGAGAGAGAGAGAGAGAGAGAGAGAGAGAGAGAGAGAGAGAGAGAGAATGAAAATCCCGAAATCTATCCTTTAACCACTTAAAAGTGGTAGTAAATGAAGTGAAATGATGTTAATTTTCTCACAAAATTCCCCCCATACTATCCGAAAACTTGCAGCAGTGAGAAATGTCAGCCCATGCTCCATTGAATGTATCCCAACTACCAAATAAAATCATTATTTTGTACTAGGCACGTTTTCTGAAAAATAACCATTGATTTCTCCCCAAATTCTGAATTTATTTATTTTTTTGCATTGGGATTGGAACCATGATTCCAAGGGTACCAATTTTGTGCATTTTTTAGGAGAATTGCAAAATTTATGGCCTTCTGAGTGCGGGCAGCTATTTTGGGTATGTCAGGGATTTATGTCATTTAACGGGAATGAGAATCTGATTGAATAGAGATGAATATGTTTCATTTATTTTGATAAATATTCCCTCATAAAAATTAAAAACCCTAATTTATGTGGCATATAGGACGTCGTGCTCATTCCAAAAAGTCAAATTTTGTGAAAATCAGAGCTTGGGGTCAAAAGTTATGGTCGTTTGAAGGCTCGGGGTCTGATTTGCATTGTTTTCCCTTTGAATGTGGCTATATCAGGTATTTCAGGTCCTGGTGTCCCGGATGTCCCTTGTGTGGCTTAGGATGAAAACCTACGCTTCACCCGCATCACACTTGACCTGCCTTATAAATCAGGCAAATCGGCTTTTGGTGTCCCGCTTGGTCCCACATTTACCAGGTCGTGAGGGTCATTAACTCCCGCTCCGCTTGCATCTCCTTTGTAGTCAACTCTTTCGGATTTTTGGGTCAAGTGGGTCTAAGTGTCCCAACTATCCCATGGACCATGTAGGACAAAAAATTCCAACTTTTTTTATTTGCTCTTTGACTGCGGCCTTTTTGGCTCTGCGGCGAACTCGTGTCCCCGACATCCCATGGACCACGCGAGACAAAAACATCCGATTTTTCCAATTTGAACCACTTGCGGCCATTTCGTATTTTTGGGTCCCAGATTTCCTGTGCGTACCCATGTGTCCTGGGCAAAAAAAAACTGATTTTGTCGATTCCCTTTGCAAATCGGCCTTGAACTTGGTTTAACAAACCTTGGTACGATCCGCAACTCTCAGACCTGATTTACATTAAAATAGGCCTGTCGCTTCATTTTTTTGGATTTTTTTATTTTTTTAACTTCTTGGATTTTTCTTAGATAGGGGGGGTTAGAGAAAAGAGGAGAGGTACCCCTAAAATCCATATTTTGGCCCTCAAACCATTTCAGCCTACTTGAGCCTGAAGAATCATGTAAGTTATCCAATTCACCTTGAGGGGTGAATTTGGGATAAGAAGTCCACAACATTTATATTCCTCTTAGGTAACATTCCTTGAAATTTGCAAAATCCTAACTCCTACCTATATAGGATAGTCCATCTAGGACCAAACCATCCAATTGTTTGGTCCAAAGTTAATGGTTTCACCCCCATGTAGCTAATGGTCAATTTATTAATTTGATATATTTTCATATGTGAGTACTTTCTCAAATTATACCTATGAGCACATATAAAGGAAAAACAATAATGCACTCATTTACTCACTTGAAAATTAGTTTTGGCATTTTTTATGAGCACCTATTGCAAATATCATTCCAAATAGACTCCAAACTATCCATAATTACTAAAATGAAGCAACACACTCTAGGATCAATCCCTACACAAGTAGAAAGCCCACTCAACCGATTATAAAGTCATGCTTCCTAAGTTGGATAGGCATATAATCCAAGTCAAGGTAAGCACATGTCAAATTTTTCTTATATTCTTGTGTGGGTAAATTATCAAATATATTTGTGTCCGTATAGATAATACATGTTAGATGGATAATTATGTTCTTTTTAGGCTGCTTAAGAGTAATGCCAATGTAGGAAGTGTACAGACTTGAATTCAAGCCAACCAACAAAGTTTTTAAAGGGTCTCTTACCCATGGTTATGGTTTGAGTCTATTTTACATCATATGGAGGGTTTATCACATGTGTGATACCTATTGTTTTAGAGCAAATCATATCAAAATTAGTCACAAGGACACATAAATTTGTAGAATTCCAACACATCAACATAAGAAATAATTATTCAAGTATTAAACCATTTTGTACTTTCATAGATCCCATATATTTTTTCCCTATTTAGTTTGCACTTCTAGGTTCATAGACGAAGAAATCACAGATCATTTACATCCTAGAAACTCATAAAACACTGCTAGTTCAACTTCCTAAGTTTGTAATCAACTAAGTGCACTCTCTTGTTTGTGTTTTCACCTTCATAGAAATCATTTCTAATATTACATATCACAAATTACTAAAAATAGTATATTCTAATAGGCATATTGATATTTTATTAATAATCTAAATATATTACTAGTTGCTAACCCTTAATCTTATGAATAAATATGGACACATCAACGTAACACTTATTTATTTATTTAGTGTTAAATCATATCCTGAGAATGTGTGATATATTATGGATTGGATGTCACCTAGTAATGTCACATACACATGAGGATTTCAAGGACTTTCAATAGGTAATTCATTAGAGGATTTAACAAAATGTATGAACTAATCACAAAAGTGTTGTGAAAGGACAAAAAATAGTTTCTATGGACCACAAATGTTGTTTATGCATTCCAGAACTTGAAGAATAAAGTCATGGAATAGATATTATTTTCCCTTCCCGATTTCAATAAGTAATTTTAGGTTGATTTTTATGTTATTGGAGTTGTGATGACTTATTAGGGGAGACCCATCACATATTTTAGTGAAAAATTGAATGACGTAAGAAAAAGATATTTACTTTACAAGCTTTTTATGCCATTGTGTAAGATGTAAAAAAGTGAAGGTGTTATTTTTTGCCCAAAGATTTTGTATTATTTATGTACCACCAAGAATTTAAATTCATCAATAAAGACAATAATATGAATCAAATAAACATGAAATGGGTTGAATTATTGCATAATTACATATTTTCCTTAAAGCACAAAAGTAGGAAATCAAATAGACTTGTTGATGTGTTGAGTAAGAGATGTTTCTTGTTGACTGAGATGCAAGTGGGGGTGGTATGTTTTGGTGTGATGAAGAATATATACATGGAATGGAAAATATTTTGGGGAATCATAAATATAATACATAAACCTAATTGTGTATTCCATTCGTACCAATGAGAGAATATTGAGTCCATTACATACATTAGAAAGGAATGTTGGATCAATTTAGAATACACAATATCTTGACACAATTGGTAAACATAATCTTGGCTATGAATGGCTATAAAAGTATGTAGATATGTGTAAAGATGTGTAGTGTGTTACTTGGTGAAGGAGAAGATTTAGAATGTAGGCTTATATTAGCCACTTCTAGTACTTGAGAAACTAGAGGAGTATCTATCTATGGATTTTATTTTGGGGTTTTCTACAATGCATGAGAGTTACAATTTTTTATTTCTTGTTTTGGATAGATTATCTAAAATGTCTCATTTTATTTCTTGCAATAAAACCAATGATATCATGCATATTTCAAAAAAAAAATTAGGGGAATTGTGAGCCTACATAGATTTCCATTCACCATTGTATATGATAGTTATACTAAGTTTGTGGGACACTTTTCACACATGTTATGGGAGAAGATATGCATAAATTTACACTTAATTATTTTTATCTGTAAACACTAAATCTATGCACTTGGGTACATTTCTAGGTCCTAGAGCATTAATATATATACATAATTCCTAAGAAAGAAAACTAGTAATTGGCAATGTATTTTGGGCATTTTCTTCATTTTTTATACTTTTATTGACCTTGCACACCCTACAACCATGTCATTATTTGGCTAATTTATCTTTTATGGGATCAAACACTAGCGCTCATGTCCCTCCTAGGTGCTCCTGACCGTTTCTCCACTTTTCTCACTCTTTTGGGTCTCTTTTCACTTCTTGGGAATCTTTTATACTTTTGGGTCGGCATTTTAGTTGTCAATTAAAAAATTCAAACAAGGCAATCGTATATATACATAGTTATAGCTCTCAAATAATATACCAAACACTATCTACTATCACCTAAGATTGCATCCAAAGGCACAAGATCACTTCCTAGCATCCATCTAGCACATTCACTCAAGGGACAAGGGTTGCATCACTTCTATATACACAAAATAGGCGGGGATGTCTATTCTATTCCATTGCACATAACTACATCATTGGAGCATTCTAGATCTATCCCACTATCTTATTGTAAGTTATATAACGGAATCCTAGGGAATCATTACACACACTTTCACATAGAAATACATGGAGTCTGAAATGTAGTGCAACACTCGATACTAAGTTCACTCTTCGGGTGATCTGTCGGGGTCATTATAACTCCACATTATTGATATCTTTATGTATTAGGATTTGATGTGGTTTATGGGTATATGCAGCTAGAGAATTTATTTTTTAGGTTATAGGTACAATTGGATGAACTAGGAGTCAAAGCCAAGACTGGAACAAAAAAAAGAGATAAACAGTAAACCTCCTCCATGCATAGAAGAATATTAGATCTTGAGCATCTACATAGACGCTAGCACCCAGAACAAATTACTAAAACTCGGGCGCATCCATTTTCCTCATCATGGGCAATCTCTTGTCACTACACATTCTTTGAGTTTTATAACCTCCAATGAACCTTTATGAAACTTCCTTCCAATCATGTTCCAGTCCATCCACCTTCCCAGATCACATCTCAAATTTCTGTGCAGAAACCAGCTAATTCACCCTTTCTCCTCCTCTTTTACTTAGGGTTTCATATAGTTGCATTCTTGATTTATTGATCCATTTACTATATTTTATTTCTTTTATATCATACACTATAGTAGTTACTCTAAAATTAAGATTTAATTCAATTTATATTAAATCAATTTGGTTAAACAAACCACTCACTCATCCAAAGGTTCCTAATGATCAAGTCCAATTTGTTGTTTATGCCACATCTAGTGCAATCTAATCTGTATGGATACTACTACACAAAAAAACTAGTCTCCTTGCATCAATATTCCTTCAGGTGCACCCACCTGATGATTATATTGTTCTTACTGATGGATTCTTCGACAACTAAACTTCAAGTCCCACGCAATGAGGCCACCGGGTCTATGCTTCATTGCTCTTTTTTGTTTCCAATCTAACTATCTTAGAGCCAATCATCAATCTTAAATCCACTAAAACTGATATTCCTTATACAAGATAAATTCTACACATCTATGTTATTTATAGTTACATCCCTAAAATCACTCATTTGTTACATCCTAATAGATGCTTCATAGGCAAATGCTAGTTCTTCTATTTACACCTGATCTACTACAACCTGCCATGTATTCTACATTTTCTCATATAAGTGAAGCCCAAGTCCTACCGCTATAGGCACCTCTCAATTTTGATCTAAATTCTAAGACACACCACAATAATTCTTCATGAGCTCCTCAATCATCAGTTGATCATGAATTGCCTACTAATTTCCTTTCTACACATCATAATTCTTATTAAGAAGATATTTCAGAATCCTAATGGGTCTCCTAATATATACTTATCACAGACATATTTGAACACGACGTTGATCATGATGTAGGTTCTGCATTCAAAACATTAATAATGCTAAGAAGTGTTGATGATCATGGTTGTGTTTTATTTAACTAACACCTCAATTTTGGTGCTACATAGTTTAATTACATAAATGGTCACTAGGCTCAGAAATTTTATCCAGGTTCGATGTATAATGGAGGAGGTCTTTCATGCCCATAATTGACAAATGTTCCTGGTTCAGTCAGCTCAAGATCCACCTGTCCAACAGAGAAGGCGATACCAACTAGGTGACAAGGAGGTATGTTGGCCTGTCACCTCCTCCTAGTCAGAGTCCTCTAGTGGGATGTTACCAATTCTAAATAAGTGTGGATTTCATTAATGCCAAAGGTTTTGATGCAATGTTTTATTACACCAATACAATAATATTATCCTCTGTACTTCCTACCAAATAACCTACAGTTAAAAAAATCACATTCATTGGTTATAATAGAATCAAGAAAGCCACCCACACTTTGATATTTTTACTAGCACACTTTACATTCATGGTGGATATTGGAACACGTCCTAATCAATGTAGACTACAAATAATACTATGTGATACTTATGAAACATTTCATACATTGGGTCTTACTCCATCAGATATTCATACTTCTACCTCCATCTTATAAATTTTTTAAAGGTCTATGTTATAATCCTTATTGCTTTTAAATCTACAAGTCTATCACACTTGGGGGGCATTGTAATTTATGCCCCGCTTCCATCACTTATCAATTTTCTGTAGTGTCTACTATTTCACTTCATGCTTCGTAGGGTGTTTCATGTCTAATATTTCTCATACACTACTACACCCTTACTGATACACACATTGTATCATCATTACCCAATGATGTGCATTCTAGTTCCTTGGTTATCAGCCTACTTGAAATATTGAGGCTTGTCTAAATCTTATCAATGAACCTCACACCATCTACAATACTTTATGTTATATGAAATTCATGATACATGATTTTCCAATGGCACATTCACAATCTCAATCACATATATACCATAATTCCTTGACGATAACAGGCCCGTCTTGTTATATGGTTCATTCTTGACTATTGAGGGGGAATTTCTAAATGAACCCCATCTCATACACATTAACTAGGGGAAAAAGGACAAACTCCTAGCATATTCACATCCTACATATCACACCATTCACATTCTTGGCAATCATCTACATATCTTGGTTACATTTAATCTTGTTGGCTAGCTTACTTACTTACATGTTGCACTTTGTTTACTATGCTAGTCAGATTCTTAGTATGTCATAACATATTTTTCTATATACACATGCATTCATTCACTTGGTAGCTTGAGGTGAATGTAGGACCTATTAAAAATTCATATACGATGCATGATTCTTGACACAACTCTTTACCAGTCCCATCTGAGGCTCTTGGGGGCATTCTACTGTTACTACTATCACACTTTACTACATAAATGGTTATATTACTACATTACTTCACTACTTGTCACTTCTACCTTTTCACTAATCTTACACATTCTTTGACATATCTACTCTATCTTTCTAACATGTTAACGAGTGTCCTCCATGTGTATCATTTTCCTTGTATAGATCTATATACAACCATGATTATCTGATCACATTTTGCTTACTATTACTTACTATTGTTTGCAGTTTATGTCCTATGTCTTGTATGATCATTATATACTTTTGGATGCCTCATCCCTGATTATATTGTGACATTATGAGTGATGTACCATGTATGTAAACCCACATTTTTTATGGTCATATCTTGATCTTCACACTTGCTCATTACATTGTATTTTATTACATGTTATATTTTCTTGCACTAACACTTGTTACTAACAGGTACTTTGTTTGCATGTGATCATGGTCTCTACCATGCACATCCCCCTACCTCTACTATAGAATATCCCTTATCAGATATGCATATGAGTCTCCATGTCCTCTCCTTTAGGCCTACATTCTCCTACAATCGTCACATGCACCCCAAAAAAGAGAGGGGGCATCTATTGGGTGAACACAATCACCCCTATAGCATAGCTCAGAGCTACATTACAACATCAGTATAATACAAAATCAAAACATAGGACACAGTACTCATAGATTGGCTCCAGAATTAGACTTGTGTCCAAAAAATAAAGAAAAAACTAGCACACAGTCTTGGATAATAGCTAGTGGGTGATATGTTTCCCTCCTAGGAGCCATTATTTCCTAGGGGGTCAAAAACACTCAAATTCTTAGTTCAACACAATCAGCAACAATTTACAACACATTTCTCTAGTAGCAACAACTTATCCATTTAGTTAGGAACTTTCAATCTATAAGTACATAATGCACTTACTATCAGAAAAATCGATACTAATCAGAATAATTCAAAATAATCGAAATCAGTTGGAATGTACCATCTGCAGTTGTGCTTATACGGGAAGCATCCATGGAAGGAGATGAAAATCTAGACCTCTCACCCCAACACTCTTCTCTTAGGCATGAGATCTCCCAAAAAACTCACTCTTGGCATGATATTTCCCAATAACCTTTCACTCGATTTGAGATCTCCCAAAAAACTAACTCTTGGCATGAGATCACCGAAGAAACCTCAGAATTTGGCAACTCAAAAAAAAAAAACTTCTATATCTCTTACACTCTTATACATCAAGTACACACTTTCCTATTTACATACTTTTACACTCTTTACTTATTTATCCATGCATTACTCTGATTTTTTCATACACATAACTTTGACTAATATCTCATTGTTCTTTTGTAAGTCCATCCTTAATACGCAACAAGGAGCAGCTCACATCAGCAAACACAAGCTTCGATAACAAAATGTTACTAAGCATACGCTTCACCCCTAGGGTCCACTTAACTTTCCTAGTCTCCATGCTTCACATTGCGATCACCTCACGCTTCCCTTGTCCACTCGATCATGTTATCAGCAATACTCTCCTCTACATGTTCACAAGGTACGCATCTTATATCTACTTTATTCTATCAAGTATTAACTCAACATCATAAAGTGGGGGGAAATTGTATACACATAATCTATGTACTTTAGTACATTTCTAGGGCTTATAGAATAATAATATATACATGATTCCTAAGCAATAAAGCTAGTAATTGACAACTGTATTTTAGGCCTTTTTATTCATCCTTGTTATACTTTTATTGACCTTACACACCCCATAGCACCTATCAGATATTTGACTAATTTATCTTGTTAGTGGCTAATTAGGAAACTAGAAACCTAGTTAAGGACAAAAGCACCCAAGGCACTCCTATCCCTTTTGGATGCTCCTGAACCTATTTTATTCTCTTGTCTCACTCTTATGGATGTCTCTTTTACTTCTTGGGTCATCTTTTACACTGAAAGGTCAACCTTTCAAGTTTTGAATTATGAAATTCAAAAAAGATAATCATATATGTACATAGTTATATCTCCCAAATGAAAAGATGAAGCAATAGCATTATCTACCACCACCTAAGCTTGCAATCTAAAGGAACAATAAGAGCACTTCAAAAGCATCCATTTAGCACATTCACTCAAGGGAAAAGGGTTGCATAATTTTTACATTAAACAACATAGGATGGAGAATTCTATTTTATTCCATTGCACACATTTTCATCATTTGAACATTCTAAATATAGCCCACTATCTTAGTGTGACTTGCACAAGGGGCACTCCTAGGGAATCATTACACACAAATTCACAATAGATTTACAAGGATTCTGAAATGTAGTGCAACACTCAGTACTAAGTTCACTCTTTGGGTAACCTTCAGAGATTCAGTGTAACTCCAAATTGTGCATATTTTTCATTATATTTGTTATGGTTTGTAGTTATGTGTAGGTAGATAAAAAAAATTGTAGGATCACATGTATATTCGGTGATCTAGGAGTGAAATCTAGAGCTGATAAACAAGGACTACCAAATGAATCTCCTCATGTACTAAAGAGATTAGATACCTGAACCTATTTAGCATCTGACAATAGTGACACTAGAACCCAGATTCTAGTGTCCATAGCACCCGGGTGTTCTTGTCCTCCCATGTGTGTGCTCCTGTTCCTACACAGTTCCTAAGTTTCAAAACCTCCAGCAAGATTTTATGACACTACCTCCCATAGTTTGTTTGAGCATTATCCACAGTGCTCATATCACTTCAAGATCACTTCAGAAACCAACTAAGTCACTCTATCTCCTCCTATTGCTTAGGGTTTTATATTTTTCATGCTTTATTACTTGTGTCTTACTATATATTAGCACTTTTATATCTTTCTTTACAATATTTAATCTAAAAATATATTTAATTCAATTTATATTAAAATAAGTATCATCTACATATGAATGGCCAAACAAAAAATCCAACTTAATTCTTAGCAATTTTTTAAGAAATTTGGTAGGAGATAAAGAAATAACATGGATTCAATTCTTATGCAGGTGGATTTTAAATTTAAAAAACACTTTGAATAGAAACACTATGAAGTCACCTTTATAAATTGTGTATGGAATAAGTCCCTAATGATTTACTAATGTTTGAGAATTTCCAAAAGAAGAAAGAAGTGGAAAATTTTAGGACTTTAAAAAATAGATGAAGGGAGTACATGAGAATGTGCACAAATAGTTAGATAAGAAAAATGTGCAATATAATGAGTACACAATTTTTGGGGGGGAGAAACTTGGAGCATGAGGTTGAAGATTTTTATTTTTCACACCGATGGAAAGAAAGGTTCTCAGGGGGACATGCAATGAAAAGTCAAGTGGAATAAGATTGTACATTATAGATTATGGAGAATCTTTTTGGAGAACATCTATGAGATAGACATTCCAAAATGGATAGACATATTTCCTATCTTAAATTTATCATATCGATACCCATATAAAGGGATAAAAAAGTAGAGAAGTAGATAACATCGAAGTATATTGGAGACATCAATTACTGAGGTAGAGGTGTGTAAAAATTAAATATATTATAGATGACCAAATATTAAATATAATGAACTAAAATCAGCATAAGGATTATCTATTGAAAGGGGGGAGGTAGACAAGCAGGAGATGCATATTAGCTTACAAAAGCATAGATTTTTAGAATTGGTTATTTCATTATAAACCTTCAGAAACCCTCTTTAGAAATGGATCAAGTTTCGTATTACGTGACATGTTTAATGTAGAATCATCTAAGCTTACAATTAATCTTACATCACCCAAAACTATTTAGAGTTATCATATAAAGGTTTGCACAATGTTGTGTCACTCCTAAACATGACGTGAAAAAAAAACAATGCCTTAACCATTTCTTGTAGAGGATGTAAAATATTTTCAAAGCCAAAAAATTACCCATTACTTGTAATATTACCTTTTATTTACAAAATTAGACTTAGTCATGTAGTCCTTTTCACACCATACAAGCCTGTCAATGCCACACAAAAGATTGCACATCACTTCTTGTCATGGAACCTTCTTCATGCGTGTTAAAGTCATGTGTGATGAAAATGATTCATAACTAATATTGTGATACATCTAAAATACTTCCAAACACTTTTTATGCCATGAATCCTTGCATTTCTATGGGATCATTCATATTCAATTCAATGAATATATATTTGTCTGACATGGTCTCATATCATCATCAATACAATTAAAATGAGGTGCATGTGGTTTTTGTTCCATATTTTATGGATAGGGACCAACTAAGTGATTTTGATTGAGATTGATCCAATGAAAAAAGAACCTTCCTTATATGATCAATGGAAAACAAAAGAAATTGATGAAATATTCTGCAAGAAATCTTTACCTTGGAAATACATTTTTGTTCTCATCCTTGGTTGACTTTGAAATTTATGAATATAAGGAACCCATAATCGTGTAAGCATAAAATTCCAAATTGATAAATTGATAGAATATCCATTTAGGGTTTGATCGAAGTCTAGTTTTATATAATGTTTGTAGAGTCTACAAGCTTAAAATAGGCCATAGGATTAGCATTCTAAGAAGAATTCTTATAGAGTCTTGTCATAAGAGTATCATTGGAGTGTAGTTTTATTATTCCATTGATTTGTAATAATATTCCTCATTAATAGAATCATATTTTATTATTATTTTATTTCTTGCTATGTTTTGCATGATATCTTTCTTCGATGAGATTTAACTCTAATAAGGTTAAATGGTGTGAAGCATCCCTTCATTGGGATGCTTGACCACACACACACGCACATGCACACGCGCACGCATGTGTACATACACACATGCACACACGCACGAGCATAGACACACATGCCTACACACTCACACACACCCACACACATGCACACACATGCACGCATGCATGTGCGCGCGCGCGCGCACACACACACACACACATGGATTTTCACAGAGGGAATACACCTTTTTAAAAAGTGCATATGTCCTTATAAAAAAATTATTCAAACCTATTTTGAATAGGTTTGACGCATACAAGCTAGCAAGACATACACCCTATGAAATAAAATGGTAATACACCTTTTTTATATTTCATTGAGTATTTTACCTTTTTGGTGTTATGAATTAATAAAAATAACTACAAAGGGTATATGCCTTTTCTATTAATAAGTTCATTTGCTGTTTTTACAAAGGGTGGATTCCCTTTTTATTAACACTTCACAAAGTTAAACAAAAAACATCATGTCTATTTTTTTATTTGCACAAACCATGATCTACCAAAACTCATTTTAGTGTCGAGTGTATACACCTTTCCAATCCATATTTCATCCTCTCGTTTATCTTTTGCATGCATTGAAAAATCTAACATGGGCCCAACCAAGTTGTTTCTTTCATTAAGGATTGTTAAATGTTTGAAATAGTTTATTTTAGAGAGGTTATGGGTGTGAAAAAGAATATCTTTATTTTTTAGAAGTGTATATTAATGGATCCATTTTTATGGAGTAAATGGGGGGGGGGAATTGTTTTATAAAACCTTGAAAATACACCCAAAAAATTTACCAAAAAACCCTGAAAAATCCACAAGATGCCCATAGAAATGAAGAATAAGAATTATATCAATGTTATAATGCAAAGTGAAAACAACTAGAAATAATCATTAATAGTTTTTTTGACTTCTCTACCAACATTACACATAATTCACTCACATATATGTTGGAATTTTTTTTCAAGGAAATGGGAAATATTTCATGGCAATTGGATGTAATTCAAATTAAAAGGTCATGATTAAAACAATTATCTTTAATGGATTGTTATGTAATGCTATAAAAAGTGTGAAGATAAATGTAGTCTTTTATTTACCTTACCAGAGCTAGGCACATTGGCATTTCATCTAGAAATATTTGGAGGCTCACCCAAAGCGAGCGTAGCCAGCAGGTCCCTCCTTTGTTATGCTTATCAGAATGTTAGCATGCATGTTCATTATATTCATGGTCAAAACATCCATTCATGCATAAATAAGTAACATAACCACGAAAATCCAGAAACACATATAATAAGTAAACTTAATCAACATAAAGAATGATTTGAAAGATTTGAATTTCCATTACTCCATACTCATACATAGTCAATTTAGCAACCCAAATACAATTATCCATTGAAAATAATCATATAAAAAGTAGTTGATTACAGTAACCGCAATACATCCATGCATTGAAACATGCACACTCTAAATAGAATCAAACCCTGGATGCTAAACTCTCCATTCACACTTCAATCTATAACATCCCAAAAAATATTTCAAGAACCTATTCTACAATAAGGGAGAACTACCTATATATAAGGGTGGGGACTTTCCCTTCACCACTTCATGCACGTTCCTAATAATAGGAATGTGTACAAAAATAGTTTGTATACTTTTAAAACCCCTGCTAAAATATATTATACTAAATATAGAACATGATTTTATTCCTATTTTTAGCTTGGGCCATGCGTGTAATTTATCCTACTTTGCACGTGTTTTATTTCCCCTTGCTTGTTCAGTAAGTCTTCGTGATTTTCTCTATTCTTGAATACTTACTTTGGCGGGACTCCAACTCTTCTTTTCTATTTTTACCTATTACAGAAAATTGGCTAAGTCCCTAATCTTTTGACTTTATATGTGCGGCCTCACACAATAGCCTATTTTCCCTCTATGCACGCACCTTGCACACCTACTATGATCCTCTCCGCACATGTAGCCTTTCTACTCCAATGATACTTAGTAAATTTTCTTTTACCAACATTACCCCACACTAGGGATATTGTCCTTCCTTGACAATATTGAACCAAGGATACTTCTCCATAATGGAAGAATACAGAATGTGAAAATGAAATAATATTGAACATATACCCAATGAATGAAAGAATGTCACATATTCTCAGGAAAGTACTTGATTTCATTCATGGGATGGTTGAAGTATTTCAGAGAACTCAGTGTTTATGATGCTCTCTAGCCTCTCCCATGCTACCAGTTCCTTAATAGCAACATCAGGTACTAACCCGATAATATCTTGTACCTGCTCGGGGGTTATTTATCCACCCTTCTCATTCATCTCACTGACAATCCTCACAAGGCCTGATGTCATTCCCTCCAAGGCATCCATCTGCCACGCAACTAAAGAACCAGGATTCTTGAGTCTTGTCTCAAAGGCCTCTCTCACAGTCTTAAGTGCATCCCACTTCTGTGAAACTATTTCTAGGATCTCTTCGTTCCCAACCTTACCATCCTTCTTAACTACTTTTTCCTACCTAAGCTCTGCTTCTTCTTGCGTGGTATATTCCTTGAGGATGGGATCAAAATATTGAAATTTTTTGAATGCCCATCCTACTTTTTTCAGTACATCCTTAATCATGGTGCCCAACACCTCATACTCCACTATCTTACACATTACCACTCAGTTATTCATCTCTCACTCTTTGGCCGAATATTCTTCCAATGAAATTTGCACATGATTTTCCTCATGTAAAATAATAAGTACTAGATCCTATAAGTAGTGAAAAATTTTAGGGTATTCGTCGTTAGTCTTTTCCTCTAGGTTGGGGTGTGTTGTTGTAATGGTATCTGCATATGGAAAACCTTGTTAAAATCATACTTTATGCATTTTTCTGCCTTTTCCAACACCTTAGTAAGCTGATGGACCTCATGCTCCTTGTTTTTCTTATCTTATAAAAATACCATAATAGTGGCCCCCTTATCAAAATTTCTTTGTGTCACTTCTACCTCCATCTTATTAAGATAATTTCTATCATGCTCATCAGTTAGTTTTGTATGCTTGAAAATCATGAGGATTGTACCTGATGCTTTCTTCATCTTACTCCTCGCACATGCTTTGCTGCAAATCTCAAACTCAGGCTCTTTCGTATGAGTTTGTATATTCCAATAGAGAATTTTCTTTGTGTGCATGTTCACACATTCTGGGTTGATCACCTCCCATCTATAGAGGTTTTCATTTGGTACTATACTTTACCTTTGTTTGATCATCAATAAAATTTACCTAGGGTGTTTGCAAGATCTCCTCATTCTTTCTTCCACCAATGTGTCCATCTGTTCGTACCTACTTCTCTACACTTGTGTGTGCACTACTTCCATCTCCACATGTGGGGTTTGTTCCTTTTCCATATGGCTCACCATCACTCTTCTCATTCTCTTCATCTTATCATATGGTGCCTTTGCATTCATGTGTGGTGGGCCTCTCTTCATCATGCTAAACATTCACATCTTTTGGATATTATTCATCCTCATTTAGATTGTGGATGATTAGGGAATCTTCATTGCATGTAACCTCTTCCTCATACTTCTCCTCTTCACTATCTCCAATGATAACCAACCTTTTCCTTCTCCTTTTTGTAGGGTCTTCTTATATGTGTTTGGCTTGGTTGGGGTAACCTCTTATTACTTCCTTGTTTTCTCTAAAGTCTTTATGCCTCCTTTTTGTCCCTTACAACCTCTCTATCACTTCTTCCTACAACTAAGGGTGAGGTCGGTGTTATCTTATTATTCTTATGTCTCCTCCTCATCATCAATTTTATTTTCTTATTCTTCTTTCTTGGGATGGGTCTCCTCGCACGATCCTTTAACACCCACCGTCTTGTTTCATTTTGGTGGTCTTAGAAGAGGAAGGTCTTCCCCATTAATATGCCTCCCATCCTTCAATCTAGGCCTTAGATAGATATACACTTTTTTTGCTTCCTTTCATACTACCAGATTCTCATAAGTGATGTCTATATTATCAGACTCCACGGTATCCACATATGTTGATTTTTCAAGATACACATATATAGTGCTCAAAATGTGGCAATCGACATCTACCCTATCTGCATAAAATTTAAGCTTCATCCCATCAAAAATCTTGTTCGCCAAAGATTGGAAATATTTGGTTGTGAAGGAAAAAGGTACTTTACACCAGGGGCTCTTGTCTCATGTCTTCATATAAAATCTCCTCAAACAATAATGTTCGTAAACTGCATATTCAACATTATCGTTAAAAATTGAATACATCTCCCTTGGTATGTGTCACTCATGTTCGAATGCTTTTTTCATCATCCTGTACCATTTTTCCACCCAGATATTATAAGCATTATTAATTCCCCCATCGCAAGTATATTCAGTAAACTTATTCGTAGCGGAATTTTTCTCTAACCGATATTTCCATATTTTGTCATCAAACCCATCAAGTACTACTATCTCACAAAATACAATTAATAGAAGGATCATACCCAGGTAATGTTTTCACCCTTCACTACTCGTACATGTGCTTCTTCAATAATTCCCTTAGCAATAAATTGTGTTATGTTATACGCGGTCTTCTACCCTATATGAATCAACTTCTTATTCACTTGCATGTACCTTTCTAACGTGCCCAACTTATAACTGACCAAGCACATGACATCTTTTATGCCTGGGTCACTACTATTCACTATATCCATCATGCAACCTCCCCTTTGGTAGTTGAATGCGATGGTGGTGGCCTCTAATCTGACATCATCTTCTAATTTAAGTTCTATCTCAAGGCTTGAGCTATGCTAACCTGTGAATCTCCCAATTAATTATGTGGTGATATGCATCCTTCTTCCTGCAAAGTAAAAATAGTCCTCATGGATGCACGACAATAACCATTGATATAAGTTCTCAGGATTTCCAAAGAAGGGTAACTCGTAAAGCTAGAGAACTCCTATGCTCTCCAGGCCCTTCTGTAATTTATCATCATAAACCCACTTACCATCTTTAGTCCTCTGATCCATTTTTTTAACACTTCCCTCTTTATCTCAAGCTTGTGTTCTAAATTATTGTTGTCACTTATCTTGCACTTAGTCAAATACGACTCCCACGACTGACCAACAATCACCTCATTAGGGTAATGCATCTCACAGAACCATTCTTCTGGCATGTCTGCAGTTACAAGATTGTTTCTTTTTCCCTTTCCTTTTCCCTTCGGTGATATTGTGGTTGCTTTCTTGGGTGTTATTTTCTATCTACGCAGCTTCTAACTTCTTGGAATTACAATAACTCCATGCCCTAGTTTCAATCCTATTCCCTTGTGCTTCTACAAACCCTAAATCGATAGATACAAATGCCCACTTGATGAATGCAAATCTCCATGCCTTCCACATGCTCTAACTTCCACCTACAGGAGCTCCTAAACTAGGCCTTGTGCTAAATCATTCTGGTTTGCTTCAATTTTCTGTGGATCTTCACAATTTTACACAAATTTACACTTTATCGCTCTTTAAACGCTCGAAATATTTGTAGGTAAGGAAAGAATGAACTTTCCCACACTCCTTTTATAGATTTCTAATTTTTTATCACATTTATTGCTTCTCACCTACCACCATACTATAGATTTAAATACATTTTTTGTTATTTCACACTTTTTCCCGCTTCCTTCCACACACGATAGTTGTAACATTTTATAACTCCACTACTTCGTAGGTTATAGTCATCCTTGCACACAATTCCCTATGCCATAACCCATCTTCCTCTACACCTTATCCCAATTAGTATATCTTTTTTCTTCTTCCCTCGTGTTACACTGTGCAGTCCCTTTACTCACGTGGCTTCTCAATCTAATAAATTCCTTTCAAGCACCATTATTCCTAAGCACCTACAACACTTGTAATACCTCCATTTTATTTTGTGTGCACTTCTGAACAAACTCCAAGGAAAGTACCATCATCGAAGATTTCTTATTCAATAGTCACACTTGCCGCCACCCCACACTAAAAGGTATGTGTGGTTCTTTGCACATCAACTCATGTAGTAATTATCTCCTACATGAAAACACACTTATTATAAAAAAAAAAGTAAAGTAAATGAAAAGGAAATATTATCTAAGTGGTAATATTGACTTATTATAAACAAAAAGAAGCTTAGTTATAGTAGGGATTCAACCTACTCCCATCAAAGTAACCGAGAAACATAGTGTCATCTAATGCTTGTAATTGATGTGTATTTGAGTTAAGTATCTTGGTCACTACAAAGGGTCCCATCCAATGGACTTTAAACTTTCCTAGGTGGCACACAAACTTGGAGTCATACATAAGGACCATATCTCCAACTACAAAAGACTTGTTCTTGATGTTCCTTTCATTCCAAGCCTTCTATTATGCCTTTTCTTTATTTTGGATCCATTGTGCAATGGCACATCACTCATCTAGTTGCATAAATTTATCAATGTGCTCCTACACGGCTTTTTCATCAGCCAATCCACTTATACGTGTAATATGTAAGGATGACAATATAAATTCCATGGTTAGTACAACCTCCACGCCAAACACTAATTGAAAGGGTGTGGCCTTGTTAAACCATTTATAGGTTGTTCTATATTTCCAAAGAATAACTAATACCTTGTCATCCCAATCCTTTCTTCCAATATCACATATCTTTGCTAATGTGTATCCTAAGATCTTGTTGAAATCTTCAACAATGCCATTTGTTTGAGGGTGATAAAAAGAAGTCTTATGGTGCGCCACCATAAACTCAGCTAGTAAGATTCTGATTGTATCATTTAAGAAATGAGTTCCTCTATCACTTTTCAAGCTCAAAGGGAATCCATACATGCTAATTATGTTTTCCCAAATGAAACTTGCTACTATTACTACCATGTGATCTTTTGTAGGCACATCCTCTACCCACCTTGGCAAGTAGTCAATACATTTGATGATGTAGCGCACTCTAGTGCTACGTGTGGGTGGTGTAATAGGTACTACAAAAATAATTTCCCATTTCTCAAAAGGTTTCACACTTGATATAGGCATGTGTTTAAAGTAAGGTTGCAAAAGCTATGGAATGAAGTAAGAACACTCAAGAACCCTAAAGTTTTGTGCAAAACTGATCAGTGGACCATTTAGTAAGAAATAAACAAGGATTCCTACTTTACATGCATTAGTTTAAAGCAAACAAGCAAACTTAACAAATGTAATTAACCTTTATTCTTGAAAGCTTAATTAAATGAGCCTAATAAGGATCTAAGCAATCAGTTTATGCTTTAAGAGAATGGGATCTCACCATTAATGGCTTCAAGGCCAATGGTTCTTATCATTTACTCCATGTTGTGTGGTGAAATTCAAAAGATAAAGTAAAATAGTTCAATAAGATGAAATGAAACTCCTAATCCTAGCAATAATACTATAGTTTATGTGATCATGGGATCAATTTCAGGGTCAAATGTTCCATAAACTTCCTTAAACCATGCTAGTCCATTAGAGCCTTTAGAGATCTTTCCGATGACTGAAAGAACGTGAAAAATGGATACTTTGAGCTCAAGTTATGTCCAGTCAAAGTTCAGTCAACAGGGAAGTCAACTCTGGTCAACAGGTCAATAATGGACCAATAGCACTGTAACATGTGGCAAAAGGAGAAAAAGGGAAAAATTAAGGTTGTTCGAGTTGTTTGCAACCTCTGGTCTTCAACACATGTAAAAGTGGTCTAGAACAAGAGGCTTAATTTTTTTTTACGGAAGGGAGCCCGACTGCCGTGAGGACGAATCATATTATCACCAACGTGGTGGGTCCTCAAACCACCACGTGGCTTGCCACCACTTTACCATATTTCATTATTGAAGCATCATATTATTATGTGGTCGAATTCCATATTGCTTTGGTAATTATTCACCATGTCATATGGTTCCAAGTCATACATTTTGGATCGACCGAGTTCATTACTATCTTTGCTCGGTGTTATTTCCACACAAACCGGGATAGACCCAACAACTCGGTAGATTACCCACATTTATTGGTTCGGCCCATATTACATGCATTTCAAACAATGCACGGGATCATATTTTATCCCACTTACCACGACAGGTCTTCCATCCACCACGACCCACACAATGGGCATTCAAACCAATAATTTTCCACCTTGTTGAACACATCGTTTGTAAGCTCGGTAGAATAATTAAACGCTTGAATGGACCGCTCATCGGAGAATGTGGGACTATTCCCATGGTCCACACAAACTACCTCCGCCAAAAATGATGTCGCCAAGTTTTAAACCCAAGACCTCCGCTAGCCAAACACATCCCGCTAACCAACTCGACGCCCATCTCGGATGGGATAGAAATGAGTTCACGGGTATATAAAGAGATCTTATCTCTGTGTTGAAGGGGCAATGTCAAGGAGGATAAGAGGTAGTTTGCATTCAAGCTACATTTTGAGGCACTTCCACTCAAAACTAGATCTCGAGTTATATATGAAATTTGTTCAAAATTTTGAGACAATCATGATGGTGTGATTATTTTTTGGATTTTGAGCTTTTTTGAAATATTTATGTCCTATTAAAGTCACACAAAGGCATAGAACCAAAGGGAGACACTGTTGCAAGTGGATCAGGAAGGTGAAGGACATTGGCTGAGCTCCATTAACATCCGTTGAAGGTCTAAAACAAAGTTTTATAGGTTTTTGATTCATTATTGGTTAATGTAAATGTTATTGTATTTACATTTTTTAACATTATTAATGGATAGGTTCATCATGAACCCGGGGATGTAGGAATTCTGAACCCTGTAAACAATCTAGTGTTGTGTTCTGATTTTATTTTCAGTTTCTAATTATTTTCAATAATTGAATTTTATTAAAATAATGTGGAAGCAATGGTAATCATTATTTGATAACTTTGGAAAATCGATTAAAATAAAAAACAGTGATTTTTGGGGGCTTCGATCAAATAGTGAAATTTTGAGTAAAATTGCAAACTTAATTTCAGTTTGAATTTAGTCTTAAATCAATATTTGATAAATTTTTGGAAGTATATAATCATTTTAAGTTGATTAAAATTGAAGATCTTTGAAATCGTTTAAAAGTGGAAAAAATAAAACACCCATTTTCATATCATTATGTTAGAGGGAAGACGTGTTCTTGAAAATGAGAGGGGGGGGTAGTGGGGCTATTTATAGTTTTCCATTTGGGAAATGAGAGGCTTTTTGGTGCATGTGGGACTAAAAGGGATTCAACTAGCTAATTAGCAAGTCAAAGTAAGATTTGACTAAGTTTAGAAGAGGTTGATCATGATTTGGGGTAATTAACCTAGGTTAGAATAATTAATCTTGTTTAGAGAGAAATTAGGATTCTGAGAGGGTTGTGAAAGGCCTAATCAATCCAATGAAATGGATTGATAGTATAGGAAGCTAATACAAGTGGTGAAGAAGAGGATTTTAGCCAACAAGAGGCTATAATAGCCTATTTAATTGACTTAATAAGAGGAATAAGACCAGAAGAGTGTCGTAAAAGGGGAGTTAGATAGATCCAACTGATGATGTGTCATCAATTGGTGAGGAAGAGAATAGTTAGTGCAACATTAGGAATAATAGTAGTGTGATCAAACTACAGGTGTCTACATGTGCCCCTCTTTGGGGGTGACATAACCTACGTCATTTCAAAGAAAGTAGACAAGTATAAATGCGTAGAATTTTTTGAAGGGGTAGAAGAAAAATTAATAGGATGAAGGTGGGATGAAGGATGCCCCCTTGAGTGTCGGTGGGGTGATAGAAGAACTCAATAAACAATCAAAAAGAGAATAGAAGGAAGAAAAATTGCAAAGAGGAGATGAGAAAAATAACAAGAAAAGGGGATATTGAGATATCTGTAAACCAGTGCCAACAACTTTTAAATCATAATTTTTCCTAGAATCCGCATCATCGACCCTTATTAAAATGTAAGCATATGACAGAAGCATAAAATGACATGAAAAAGGCATGATACAAACAACTTCCCATTGCTAAAATAACAACTCCATGTAACATACAAACATTCAATGCAATACGAGAAGTAAACAAACTCTTTGAACATGGAAAGAAATACAATCACACACACTCAAACCAACAACGTTCAAGATAGTTACACAAATATTTTATTATTGAGATTTAGCCCCAAATGTTTTGACAAACAAAAAGGGTTAAAAATATGCCACGAGAAATTTGTATATGCAAGGGAAAAGATGGGGGACACTGACGAAAAATAGTACCAAGCAGCTGATAGTGCCCCAGAGTATAGATGAAGTAAGTAGCCTAGATTTTGTAGATGATTGAGGATATAGATGATCCGCAAGTCGTTGTTTCAAAACATTTGAAAAAATATGCAAGATATAAGATGAGTGCCATGTGAGAGACACATATTTTAGCTGCAAACGAGCCTTTTACCAATTTTAGTTCACTTTTTGAATTGTTTTTTATGTTTTTGGATTTTTTGGATGATTTTACAATTTTATAATTTTTGATCAGTCAGAAGAATTTTAGAGATAGAAAATCTCCTAAAAGTATGCATGAAGGTGCAAAGGTGAATGCACAGTCATTGGAGAGTCATAACATATCCTCACAAGAAGAAATACAGTTTTGAAACAATTATTAAAAATAATCATTACAACGGGTAAAAGAGAGGAAAAATATAAGAAAATGATAGAAAAAGGCCCCTGGAACATTTTTAAATTATTCCAGAGCCATGAAGAAGTGACCGCAAAGTGGCACTGAGTGCCCCAACGTGTGAAAAGGAGTAAAAATAATTACTTTAATAGAAAAATAATCATCTCAGTGGGTAGCAAAAGGGCTAGACTGATCACGGTGGAGAAAACATGCACCAAGGGCATCGTGGCAGAGTAATATACCCACCCACAGGGGGGTAAATCAATCACGACCAGTTCATTTATACTAGAGCTATTGAAAATTTTTACCGCTAGCGAGAGTGATAGCCCTGGAGTGAGATGGCAAGACTACTGAGCAGGAGGAGACGGAAAGATTGCATCTGAGAGTTCATGCGGGACCCAACGGAGGGACCTTACATGAGTGGTATTTCCTTCCTTGTGATTTACGCATTTAATGTCATTTTTAGGGCATTTTAGGCTAGAGTAGGGAATTTTTGACGTATGTGTATACGTGCATGCATCAAATTTGGTGGGTACACATATGTGTATCCATGGAAATGTGTGTATGCGCATGCATCAAATTTAGCAGATATCCTCCGTAGAGAGAAGACACAGACGTGCACGTGCACATACACACGCCTATCCTCTGGAGAGATAAGACACGGACACACACGTGTGCACGTCGAAGAGGCCATGCATGCATCCTGGGTATGGGGAATGGGGAAGCGTATGCACATGTGTTAAATCAGGCATGTAGGCATCACATTGGGCGTGTATGCCTCCTGTGTGGACTAGGGAAAAATGTAAACAAAATAGGGGGCACGTACATGTTTAGATAGGTGCGCATGCATTGGAAAAGGCATGTACACATCGAGATAGGTGCGCATGTGTCAGGGAATGCATGTATGCGTCGGGAAAGGGGGAGCTGAACACCTTTTCGGCCAAATGGCCAAGGAGAAAATAAAGTAGACTAGAAGAAGGTGAAAATTTAGGAAATGAGATGGAACAATAAAGGATTTTACTATAAAATTAGATATAACTAGATAGAAATGTGCTTAATACATGTATGTTTCTTAGTTTGCAATGTATATTACCCATTCTACATACACGCGAGTGATATGGTTGGCTAGCGGCGATAGAGGCACAATTTAATGAGGATGATAGGGCAATATTGGATATCCTCCTATACGTCGAGGGATTAGCTTATGTGGTTGATATGCCTCAGATTACAATAGATCATGGTCTTCTAACAACCATAGCTGAGAGATGGCACAATGAGAATTGGTTCTTTCAGCTTCCAACTGGGGAGATCACGATTACACTCGAGGATGTATGGTGCATTATGGGGGTCCCAATTCAGGGTCAGCTTATCCAGTACACAAGTCACTGGCCTAATATTTAGTGATGTATCTCACAGTTGTTTGGTGTCACAGGGATACCATGTCATGGGATGACTATTAAGTTGTCACAGTGTATTGAGGATCCAAAGCTAGCTTGCATGATGGTTTATATGATGGCCTTTATCAGTGGAGTTCTACTCCCTAACAAAACCAATGCTTCATTTTTGCTTGGCCTCCTCGGAGTGATACGTGGGTTGATAGATGGAGATACCTACTACTGGGGTTAGTGAATTCTAGCACACTTATACTGGGACCTAAATTTGATTACCTACTACCGTCAAACGATGGTAAGAACAGCCAAACAACTTCAGATTTGGGCATGGGACCACATTGTTATTGGTCGTTCCTTAGGTGTTTTGAGAGTTTGGGCTCTAGAGGAGCCTTCTACTATGGGTTGGGTCCCAATCAAGGATGATGTGTGGCCATAATGGGAGATGCATATCATTACCGTCATGATCTTGATGAGCTGTAGCAGGCCGCCATAGTATGGAGGCCTTACAAAAATTTCCATTGGCTTGAGAATGGTTTAGAGCTTAACACTACCATAGTTGATAACTTCATGTTGGGCAACCGCAGCTATATGTGAGAGATGTATAGAGTAGATCAGTGCTAGAGAAATTTTGGCATTACCCAGGATGTATTAGTACAAATTCACAGCACCCCCAAAATGACCTATGGATCTGCATTTCTAAGGCAAATGTCATTTGGTGTGAATGCACAACAAGAGCTGTCCCAAAGTGTGGGACCTTTGCAAATGGGGAAAGCTCTCCAGAGAAGGCTAGTTCCTCTTCTTAAACTACCTTCCGTAAGCTATTCTAGTGCAGGAAAGTTAATCTAATCATAATCTAACTATGCCAAGGAGATAGAGAGAGAGAGAGAGAGAGAAAAGAGGGAGAAACATAGCCTACACTAAAATGGTGATACACCAAAGAAGGAAAATGTTGAACATCTATCAAAACTACCATGGAAACAAAGAGAGGTGAGCAATGGAAACGATGGAAAATTACATCACAAAACCAAGGATGGATTTCACACAAAAAATGTTCCAAAACTCCATGAACACAACTCCATAACCTATAATGAACATTCAAACATGTATAAATACCTGCAATGAAGAGAAGAAAGAAGAAAACAAGCAAAAACGAGCAAGGATGGATAAATGCATCACAAAACACGTTTTTTATTACTCCAGAAGTTTGTACAAAACATCATTTTGCTGGTAAGAGGCAAAAACACCATTACAAAGTAGGGGAGGAGGTTCTAACTCCATTTTCGACCCTAAGGAAGAAAAGAAGGGAGGGCAAAGAAGAATGATGAACAACCTTTTTACAAATGAGGAAAAACTGGCTTTTAATCAATGAAAAGAATGGAAAGAAAGAGAAAATGCATGACAAGTTGATTTGAGAGCTCAACCACCAATCAGGTCCATTAAATCTCATCTGCAAAGTGATGGGATCCTTTGCAATCTCATTTCCCAATTTTTTTGACCATGTTGGAGAAGAATGGGTACCATACTGCATTAAAATATGGTAGTTGGATATCATTTCTATGTTTTTTGCATGCCAGAGACATTTTTTCGATTCTATCCCTCTAAATTCCACCAAAGATCAAAATTTAATAGTCCATCGTATAGAGGACTTCATCAGATTTCCAATGATATAAAGAACATGAAAATCCAAGCTCTAGATCCAAAAATATGGCCCTCTGAAGATTTAAGGCAAAAATGGTGAAAAACAGGGTCAAAATTTAAAAGTTTCCCTTTGGAAAATTTTCCCAAACATTTCTGTGCCTTTTCTCTCCTAGGACACGTGGCATCGCCTGATATGCCGATGGGATCATGGGCCCAAACTTCCCTTTTCCCCTTTAATTTTTGCATTGGGAGAATTTCTCAATTTTTCCCTACACTCCGCTTTCTTGGTGACACGTGTCACCTCTGGCTCACTCGGCAGGGGTGCGCTTCAAATTTTTCCTTTGTGCCCTTTTTTTAGATTTTGGAAAATTTTTCCAAACAACTTCGTGCCTCCACCCTTCTGCCATGACACGTGGCAACTTCAAAATGGTCCGTGGGCCTTTACAAATTTTCTCCATTTTCTTCCTTGCGAACCAATTTTGGATTTTTTGACTTTCGCCCCAAAAAGGCTAAGTGCTCAAATTTCTCCCTGCCTCTGCCAACGCACTTCCTTCTTCTCTGTGGGCGCGCAGGAAAAATTTTTCCCTTTGCACCCTCTACCAACTCCTTGGAAATTTCTTCAACTTCACTCTGCCATCCCAACCTTTGCTGCCATGTGGCACCTTTTCATTGGATGTGGGCCTGTCAAGGGAAAATTTCCCCAAAAAACTCCGTCGGGGCATAACTTGAAAAGTACAAGGAGTTAGGAGGAAAATTTTACCTTTCTGGAAAGGGGAAGAAAAATCTTATCTGATGAAGCCATTTCCAAAATCCTTTGAGTGCTTGAAATATGTAATAAATTGAAGTTGAAGCAAAAGGAAGGAAATAATGAAGGTAAGTTTGCCAAAATAAGTAGGGGCTCATTTTGGATAGCAATTTGGTGACTTTCAGGGGTCATTTTCCTGCTAGATAAATGATCAGCTACCTTGAAGCATCCATTGGGCATGGAGTCATGAGTAGTAGCTTGCAAACTAATCTGAACTTTGAAAAATTCTGTCTGAGCCACTTTGAAGCCCATTAAATTAGAGTTGTTCCTCAACAAAATGCCACTGAAATGGATTGTTCAAGAGCAAAACTAGCACCACAAAAACTATGTACAAAATTGGAAATCATACTTACCCCAAGTGGGATATGCAGAGTGTGCACAAGTACTTCTTCTACCGAAAGAAAACCTACCTACACTACTCTAACTGGAAGCAAATATGGGCTAAACAAACCCTATAACTAGTTGTGTAAAATAGCTTCCTTTCTTTAAAATTGGAAGCCATGCAAATGATTTGGAGCTGAGTATGGCTACTTGAATGAGTGGAAAATAAACAAGAAGCTGGTCTTCTACCCAAATTAGCAAGGTGTCAACTGAAAACAAATAAAATACCTCTTTTAGTTGCTCTACATTTGGATTAAAGAGGTATGGCAGCTGATCCTTGGTATTTTGTAGCTCATCCTCATGCTTAGAAGCAAGAATGACTAGTTTTGACTTCTCCTTTGGCTCCAATGAAGCCAAATACCTGATTTGGCAAGGTCTGATCCATTTGATATGCCCATAGATTTGATTTTCAACTCCAAAAATGGAGTCTTCTTGTGGACCTTCTTGGGTGGATGATGTGGAAGAAATTATGAAATTCTCCTGCTCTTCCCCTTTCTCTTCCCATGAAGAACATGGAAGATTTAAATCTTCCAATCTTGGTTCCAATGAGTTGTCACAAAACACAGGCTGTTGTTTTTTAATGTTCTCCTTTGTGGCAGTAGGCTCTTGATGTTGGAGAATGAATGATGGAGAAGATAATGGTGTAATTTCAGCTGGCTCCTCCTCAAGACATTCCTCTAAGTCTGATAAACAATCAAACTCTTCGTTGTCCCGCTGCAACAAAGCTTTTCCCTCTTGCATGGTGACCTTTAAATCTAAATTTTATTCACCATGTGTAACCTCATTTTCAAACATGCAACTTGCCAATTTGAACTCATCCAAGAAATCATATTTTAGAGAGATGAAGTGGGAGAGAAACATGGAAATTTTTGTGCCTTTTGCTCACAATTTGGACTTGTTTTGTTCACCTCCATAATGGTTTCATTAATCAAATCATCCCCTTCAAATGAAAGAAAAAATTCATCAATAATGCTTCCTTCATCCAATGGCTTCAAACATGATTTAATCTCTTCCATTTTCTCCTCTTCAATGGGGTTTGGAGCTGGTTTTTCTTCCTCCACAATGACTGATTTTGCAGTGTAAATTGGATCAGCATTTTCTTTAGGCAAAGTGCTGACATGGACACCCAGCTCATCACCATCAAACTATTGATTCTTTTCCTCTTGTTCTTTTTCTTCTTCTATTGCAAACTCAGCCTCAACCACCACTATTGCTTCAACTCCAACTTCTTCTTTTGGCTTCACCATCAAGGGGTTTTTTGTAATCCTAAATTTGAGAGCTAAGTTCAACAAACTTTTGATCTTTTCATACTTGTTTGGCTCTTCTTCTTGCTGTTGTTTTCCTTGACTGGCATTCTGATTTTATCTTCCCAACATGGATTTGGGAATGCAAGAGGAGGGGTGGGTTGTGACTCAATTGATTTTGTAATTTTTTATGGTGTTGGAGGAGGTAGAAACTCTTGTTTCTTTGGAGGGAATGGCTGTTTGGAAGGGAAAAGGACATAAGAATTGAGATGGGGTGGAAGACTAGGGGATGGAGGAATGGAATAAACACTTGGGGTAGCATGGGTTGGATTTGGAATTTGGCATTCAAAATGAGATGGTGTTGCTTAAGGAATGGACGGAAAAAGATAACATGTACCTCACGTGTATTACTTTTGTTGTGTGAGGCATCACTAGTTTGATCATTAGATGGGGAATGGTTAGGGAAAGGTTTCTTGAAAATATGAAGGTCTTGATTGGCAGGTGCATTAGGGTTATGCAAGAATAACTCGCCACTCTCGAGCATTCCCTGAACAATGTTTTTTAAGGTGATACAATTGCTATCACTGTGACCATTTACACTGTGATAGTTACAGTAGTCATTTTCCTAGTACCAACCTGGTATGGGTTGAGAGGATTCAAAACCATTATGTGGTTTGATAGGAGGAAGGATGATGGCATTAGCTTTAATAAGCTTTTCTAAAACAGATGAATATGGTTCCCCAATTGAGGTGTATTTCTTTTGTTTACGTATGAATTGGAAGTTTTGGACTGGTGACATATTGGATAAAGGTTTAGCATGATTGGATAGATGGGCAGGGCCAGAATTAAGTACCACCATGTTATAATTTCCCTTGGCTTTGGAATAACTCGTTTGAGGTTTCGAGGAAGAGGAAGTATCGTGTGATTTAAACAAGGAGTTCTTATTTCGTAATTGTATATTATTCTCTTCGATGGCACAAATTTTTAGCTTACATGCCATGGTGAAAGCCTCATCGAATGTCCAGAAGGTTTACACCTGTAAGGTAGGTGAGATATGTTGAGCACAAGCTCATGTGAAGAGCACTATGAGTTCAGTTTATGGTAATTGGAAAATGAGTTGGTTGATTAGGCGTGCCAAAATGTTTCACAATTTCAGGCTCGACCACTCTTTACCCTAACCATTTTCACCACCTTTACTTGATTTCTTGTTCATATCGAAAAACTTGACATCTAAACCATATCCCACATAACTTTTACCATTTATATTATTTCACATTTTCATACATAACCAACATTTTCCACATTTTACACCATCTCATGCCTTTATATTGCCATTTGTTATCAAAATATTGAAATGAACATCCATGCCTAACCAACCTAACTCCACCATGCCTAAACCAACCTGACTCAATCCATGCCTAAACCAACTTGACTCCATCCATGCCTAAACCAACCTGACTCAATCCATGCCTATCACCTAACTCGATCCATGCCCAACAACCTGACCCAATCCATGCCTAAAGTGACCTGACTCCATCATGCCTAACTCACCTAATTTCCATCCATCTCAAAGTAACAAACCCATATCTTAGCTAATACAACGTAACAAATCCATATCACATCTAACACAAGCCATAAACCAATATATCATCAGCACATTAACACATCACCAAATATCATTAATCTCATCATATAAATCAATAACTATGTATCTCAAAATACATGATTGTCTCATCATGGCCATCATCTCAAAAATGTCGACACGCAGGCCAGTCTCATATATACCATAAGAATGAATGAATCAATACAAAAATATTCAGCATGCACACGGGTATCATGTACAACACAATAATAAATACAAAATCTCTTAGGCACACAGGCCGATCACATATATAATACATACAAAATGACTCGGCACGTAGGCTGGTCCACAGCAGGTCAATCATCTCCCCATCTGATGTCAGGGAATGCTCCATGTGACTGTGTCTCTCCCAAACCCTCTTCCGCACCTATTTGGGGCCTGACACCTGCTAATGGCCCCTCACCTGGGGCTAGCCTCTGTACACTAGTGGCCTCACCATGAACCTGTCCCTAGGCTCGCCAGCCCCTATACTCTCCACACTGTGAGTGCGGGATTTGGTCCTCTCACTGGAGGCCTGATGTGCTCTGTACTTGGCATAGGAGGGCACATGTAGCCTGGAAGCTAACAAATGATCCTAGTAATACCGTGCCTCTCCTAGGACATCTCTGAACTTGGCCATGGGCACTGTCTGTGGAGGTGTGATGGGTCTTACTACCTGCGTGGGTACTTGTACAATGGGACCCTGTCCCTGAACCTACACTGAGCCCTGAGTCGGGCCTGGAGTCTATGCCTGTGCCTATATCTGGGCCTGTAGGGTTGTAATCTATGCATGTGCTACTATTAGCTGGCCCTACAGACCCGTTACCTACCCATACACTATGGCCAACTGGTTCTGTAAAGCCTGCACCTGCACCTGTAGAGTGGACATCTCCCCTCCATCTCCATCTCTCTCTACCTCCACCTGCGCAGGTACCTATCCTTTCCTAGCTTGAGCCTGTAGCGTAGCTATCTAGGCCTATAAGATGGCAACCTATGCCTCTGAACCTGTAAGCTGCCCCTACATAATCCCAAGCTGCATCACCAAGGTAGCCACCTACCCTTGTAGGGCATCTCTCTGAACTGTGATGGTGGATAAGTCTGGCTACCTTGGCCTTGGTGGTGCGGCTCTCAACTGTGCCACCCACCACTTCATGTACCCATCTGCAACCCCAGTATCATCAATTTGGGTGTCTACTGGTTGCTCCTCCTATCTAATTGACATTGTGGTTCATGGTGGAGACATAGGTCTCTCCACATCATCTCTTTGGTACTGAGGGAACGAAGGCGGTACACCCTGGACCAATCGAAACTGACATCTAACCCACTCTATGGGTATCTGCTCATGCTCTCCCGCTCTCCTCCCCTCTATCCATAGATGTGTCTGTAGCCTAGCTAGCTCTGTGGCCATCTTTCTATAAGAGGGGAAGCCCACATACGGCACCCAAATGATGTCCACTCTGGAAAACCCCTCCAGCCACCTCCTGTAATAAGCTACATCATGAGTAGCTCTGGAATCTCGGGCCTCTCCCATAGCTAGTACCCACCGCCTGTAGCCCACTCTCAAAACTCTCCGTGGGAATGCATCTTCCTGAGGCATCCCCATTAGTCGAACATAAACAATGTGCTCATATTCCCAACAATACAATAATACGACGCAGCAGATGTTGAATCTCTGTAGTCCCCCATAGGCCCATAGCTCTCTATACACCTACGTCACAACATAGGTTTTGTGGTTAAGTAGGTAATGGTGAAGTTTGGTGGTGACAAAAACTAAGACTAAGAAAATTTTATTAGGGTGGGTGTATCGGGATTCATATTCCAGAAGGGTACAACTTACGTAATAAACCACCTACTCCCTATGTTGTTCATCACGATGAGCGAGCATAGCCCCTAAGGAGTGATCGGTAGCAGAGATGTATAGGTAGAAGGGTTAGTCATCTTTAGGTGGAATGAGTACGGTTGGTTGGAGAAGGTATTTTTTTAAGGCCTCGAAAGTGTTATGGTAGTTGTCATCCCATTTGAAAGAGACATCCTTTTTAAGAAGGTGATGAAATGGTTGACAATGGTCAGATAATTGTGAATTGAAATGGTGAAAAAACTACAATTTACCTTGCAAGCTACAAATTTTTTTAAGGTTATTGGGCGGAGGCATTTCCAAAATGGCCTTGACTTTAGTAGGGTCAACTTCTAAACCATGGAGGGAAACAATAAATCCCAGGAGTTTTCCTGAGAGAACAGCAAAGACACTTTTTAGGTTGAAGGCGAACGCAATACTTAATGAGGTTGTCAAATATGGTTTTAAGGACGATGAGGTTCTCGGTGCGATGTTTAGATTTGGCCAAGAGATCATCCACATAATCTTCTAATATGTGATGCATGATATCATGGAAGATGTAGGTAATAGCCCGCTGATAGGTGACACCTGCATTTTTAAGGCCGAAAGGCATGACTTGATAACAAAAGGTCCCCGAAGGGGTAATGAATGTGGTTTTATATTGATCCTCTTGAGCAAGAAAGATTTGGTTATAACCTGAGAAACCATCCATAAGTGATAGCATCTTATGGCCAATGGTAAGGTCAACCAACTAGTCAATACCAGGAAGAGGAAAATCATCTTTAGGGAAGGAAAGGTTAAGATCACGGAAATCGATGCAAATGTGAAGTCCCCCTGTCACCTTAGTGATAGGGAAATTATTAGAAATACATTGGGGGTAATCGATGGGTAAGATGAAGCAAATTGAGAGAAGGCGTTGAAATTCTTCTTTGACAAGAAGAACAATACAAGGGTGCATTTTCCTCAACTTTTGTTTTACGGGTTTGGCATCAGGAATGGTTACAATATTTTGGACCATGATAGTGGGATCAATGCCAGGCATGTCAGCATAGGACCAAGCAAAAGCATGGCTATGATTTTTAAGAAAATAAGTTAGGGCTTCATGTTCAGCAACATCTAGAGATTGGCCAATCTTGAGAATGTGGGGGTCATCCTGATTGTGGATGTTGACTTTGATAGTTGATTCATTCAACATTTTTTTCATCTCAGAAGGTAACAACTGGTGAATGTAAGAGTCTTCAGCACCAAGGTAAGTGATTATGGATTCATCATCCTAACATTGAATGACATTAATAGGAGTATCATCCCCTATCATGTCAGGATACAAGAAAGGAAGAGAGGAAGGAACCTCACCATCACGGTGATAGGTTAGAGGTCCCAAGGAAATGGTATTTATGGAAAAAAAAGGTAGGAGGAATAGATTTAGGATCCATTGAATCTGTTGGTGAAGGTGGTGAAGGTGAGGTAGGTGAAGAAGGTGGAGAGGGGTCAATGTCTTCAATGAGTTCAATACGGGGCTTTTTGGCAGGTAGTTCGGTAAAACTGATTCCACTACGATCATTGTGTTTACGTGTGGTACATGAAATAATGGTGTGATGACCTTTTTCGTAAAGGCCAAAGCTGAAACCCTTCCAGACACAACGGTGTAGGAAGGTGTGAGCAAAGTGGTGGTTGGTAAGCGACTTAAGGTCAGCCAAAAAGGGTCACATTTGTGATGGTGGTTCAGGTGTGTACGTGGAAATGTCAAGTCCCACATAGGTAAGATGGGTACAAAGGTGGGGAGGACCATAAAGAAGACGCTTGCCTATGCGGTGATCATAGTGAGGATGCTGGTGAAGGTTTCCATACTCTTGTGGAGTAAGGAATGTATTGAAATTGTACATGCGATACTCCCCCATAGTGAGGTGTTGAAAAACACCTTCCAAGGGATCAGTGGTTGATATATTGGTGGCTGGAATGGAGGAAGTGTTAGAAGTTAGATTGGCGGAGGTGTCAGTTAGTTGGGAAGCTGATGTGTGACTAGTAGAAGCGACAACAGCTGTGGGAATATAAGATTTGGGTGAAGGTGAGGTGGGAACGACGCTATTGGATGGGGTCGTGTGTGAAGATGTAGGAAGGGAGGTAGATTCCTTAATAGGTACAACAACATCATTGGGCCGGTAAAGCATGTTGTAGGTTTTGAAAGGTGATGGGTCAGCTAGAATGGTATAGGAACATCCTTCATGTTCGAACTTTACACATTGATGCAAAGTAGAAGGAACACAACCCATGGCACAAATCCAGGGTCTGCCGAGCAATAAATTGTATTGAAACTCCCTTTCCAACGCATAGAATAGCTCAGGAATAGTACAGGGACCCACATGAATGTGGAGGATGATAGTGTCGAGTGTAGAGGTGATAACATCATTGAAGGAACACAACATGACTAAATGTTTATGCATGCAGTTGTTGGGTATGCGCATTTGTTCAAATGTGTGAGAGGAGATGATGTTAATGCTAGCACCCCCATTGATCATAACACGTCGGACGCATATATTATCGATATGGATGGAGATGAAAAGTGCAGGATCTGGGTCATTGGTTTGGTGGGGAACAATTTTGTCATCCGAGAAACTAAGGATAACAACTTGGTGAATAGGTGGAGGTGATGAGTTAGATGGAAATTTGGTAAGAGAAGTGACATGATGAGGTGTGGTAATTGATGCTACAGGTGTGGGGTCATTAGGTAAAATCTCAATAGATTGAAGGACCTCCATGAGAGCTTGACGATGTGACTCCGAGGTTTAGATGAGGTCATATAAGGACATTTTGAGGGGAGATTGGTGTAGTTGTTTGAGCATGGTATGATGTGTGATGCCATTAGAAATGGGGTATACGGGGCCACAAATAGTTATTTTAGGTATGGGTACAGATGGTATGTTGGGTATAGGATTGGTTGGTGGGTTAGTTTCCTTTTCTTTTCCCTTCTGTACACGTGTAGTGACGTGTACCATGCTAACTTGAGGGAAGTTGGCAAATGGAGAAGGTGTAGGGTAAGTGGTATAATGACATGAAGGGAAAAAACCTACTGGAGGAGAAAATCCTTGTGAGGTTAGCTGGGCACAACGACATTTAGGTGGTGGCGTGGCAAGTTCTTTGATGCAAATCATGTTAATCTCAAATTTTGGGGGTGGCTCTATGAGCTGTGAGGGTGGAGGTTGTGGTATAGGTTGAGGAGGAAGATGTGAAGAAGGTGGCAAGGATAAAATAGGTTCATCATCCAGGAGATCATCGTCATCAAAATTTGGGTCAAAAGGAAATAATTGAATGAGGGCAGCCTTTAGACCCTTATAGTTCTCAACATCATGTCCTGACACACGATGGTAAGCAAAAATTTTAGTATCATCAAACCCTTCCAACTTAGGTTTAAGAGGTTCATAAGGTCTAAGAGGAGGGAGAATGATAGCAGAGCTTTCCAGGAGGTTAACCAAGATGGTGGCGTATGATCCCACCAGTGGATCACAATGTGAAGTAAAAGTATGTTTGGTTGAAAGATTGGGTAGTTGTTGTGGTAGTTGAGGTGATGCAGTCTTGGGTTTGGGTTGTATTTTCTTTGATGTAGGTGCAGTAATAGAAAGAGGGGTAGGTTTAACCACCACTTTGGAAATTAACGGTTTTTTTTATTGTTGGTGTTTTTTCTTAGGTAGAGGTGTAGGGGAAGCACGTGATGTAGATGGCAAGGCAGATGGTGGGAGAGGATGAGTGACCCAAGGGGACAACTGAGGTGCAGCGGTAGGTGTTGGTCGAGGTCGAGAGGGAGGTACAGGTGAGGTGGAAGAAAATGTCATGGGTAGTGAAGGAGGTATAGAAGGTAATGGTGGTATAGGAGGAAAAGAAGTTATAGATGGTGATGAAGGATGCAAGGTTCACCTAGGTAGAGCTACAGGCTATGGTAAAGGGGTTAAGGGAATTTTAGGTTTACCCCTGGAGAGAGTAGATTTTGTTAAGGTAGAGGGGTGAGGTCCCAAGATGGATGGTAAGGGTGAAGGTGATAAAGGTGTAGTTGGTGAGGTCGGTGCATGCGGATTAGAAGGTTCGGTTTTTCGTTTAGGTTGAGGGATTTTTTTCATAGGTATATGGGAAGATGTGGTCAAGTGTATCTTGATAGGAAGATGTGCAAGGTTTGATGTGGGTGTGACCCCTAGAACACTAGTGGGTTTAGATACAGGAGATGGTGTTGAAACACGTCGGCTAGTAGGTGGAGAGGTGGGTATAGATGAGGATGATGAAGTAGAAGATGTATCGAGAGTTATGTTCATGTGTGGTTTGGGTTGTTGAAACTCCTTCAGATTAATGGTAGAGGTTTCATTGGAAGATGATTGCATTTGGGTCAAGACCGGGAGTAAGAGATGCCCCCAAAGTAAAGACCTATCAACATAATCCAAGCGATCCGCCAAACGTGAGAATGACACTGTGGTAGATGAGGAAGATGTTGAGTGAGTGGGTATTTCCATGAAATGTGTTTGAGAAATAGGGAATTCACTGGCTTCAGCCTATGTAGGTAAGAGAGCCGAAAGTAGGTATGTATGATCTTGGGTAGATGACAGAGAATGGTCACCGAGCGGTAACAAAAAATCTATTAGATCCTGAATAGGTGGAGAAGACAATGGGCACTCCTCTGTGGGTGGAGGAGGTACAATTGGCAGCGGCTCATTGGGTAGGGAAGCTGAAGGGCAAATGATATTAGTGCTAACGAGAGACTCCTCCGTAGGTGTATGGGGAGGTGAAGGGCTTTCCTCTATGGGTAGAGGAACAGATAAAGTAGGTTCCTATGTGGGTCAAGGATTTTGGGCTAGGATTTCTTCGATGGACGGGGGTAGGAGATATTTAGGAATCAAGTTGTAAGTTGATAAAGATAACATGTACCTCACTCGTATTACTTTCATTGTGTGAGGCATCACCAGTTTGATCATTAGATGGGGAATGGTTAGGGAAAGGTTTCTTGAAAATATGAAGGTCTTGATTGGCAGGTGCATTAGGGTTATTTAGGACTAACTCACCGCTCTCGAGCATTCCCTAAACAATTTTTTTAAGGTGATACAATTACTGTCACTATGACCATTTACATGGTGATAGTTACAGTAGTCATTTTCCTTGTACCAACCTGCTATGGGGCGAGAGGGGTCAAAACCAGTATGTGGTTTGATAGGATGAAGGGTGATGGCATTAACTTTAATAAGCTTTTCTAAAATAGATGAATATGGTTCCCCAATTGAGTCGCATTTCTTTTGTTCGCATCTAAATTGGAAGGTTTGGACTAGTGACATATTGGGTGAAGGTTTAGCATGATTGGATGGATGGGCAGGGGACAACCTTAAGTACCACTGCATTAGCAGTTCCCTTGGCTTTGGAATAACTCATTTGAGGTTTTGAGAAAGAGGAAGTATCGTGTGATTTAAACGAGTTCTTATTTCATAATTATATATTCTTATCTTCGATGGCATGAATTTCAAGCTTATGTGCCATGGTGAAAGCCTCATCGAATGTCTGGAAGGTTTGCACCTGTAAGGTAGGTGAGATATGTTGAGCACAGGATCGTGTGAAGAGATCTATGAGTTCAGTCTATTGTAATTAGAAAGTGATTTGATTGATTAGGCTATGCTAAAGAGTGACAAAATATGCGATAGATTCATCGTCATATTAGCGCGTGGAGTAAAGATTGGTCATGGTAACCTTCTTAATGACGTTAATTGAAAAATGATCCAAGAAGGCTTGGGATATTTGGTTGAATGAGAAGATGGAATGTCTCAGTAATCCACTATACCAGTCCAATGCTGGACCAGTTTGGGACATGGGAAAGGTTCACAAAAAGCAAAGCATCATCATAGGCAATTAAGTAACACCCATGTTTAAAAGATCACAAATGCTACTGCAAGTCTTCCTTATTGTTAAAGCGGTTAAACTTAGGCATCTCCCAGTGTACGAGATATGGGTGAATGGGAATTCATGGGTGAATAGGCTCATTACAAATATTGTCTTAGGTGAGAGAATTGTGGAATCCGGAAATAGATGCTTCTAATGTCTACATCTTGTCCATCATTAGCTTGATAAAGTCATTGTTAGGTTGTGAAGATTTCATACCTCCAGGAGTGAAAGAAGGTTGTTGTGGGACATATGAAGAATACGACATGCCAGAATATGGTGGTGTCGAATAAGGAGGTGTTAATTGAGAGGTAGGCATCAAGGGTATATACCCAGATTGAATGACCGATGAAACAGGAGGTTACTTGTAGTAGGTATGTGAGGGTGGAACACTCGTAGTGACCTTGGTAGAGATTGGGGAATAGAAAGGACAACGTTTTGAAATGGGGTAGAGGTTAATGACACCAAGGGTGGTAG
Organism: Taxus chinensis; assembly: GCA_019776745.2. Taxonomy (NCBI): domain Eukaryota; kingdom Viridiplantae; phylum Streptophyta; class Pinopsida; order Cupressales; family Taxaceae; genus Taxus; species Taxus chinensis. The sequence continues at coordinate 963,938,507 of CM034146.1, read as the reverse complement.
CGTTGTAACTGGTATATATGAGACAACAGGTGCAGATGATGTTATGTTTTGGGTGGTGGATTAAGGTATGGTAGAGACTGTAGGTGCAATAGAGGTGGTGAATGCAACGGTCAAAGCTGGCATGGGACCTAGCTGTGACACAACTAGGGATAAAATGGGTGAGGTCACTGTGGTAGGAGGTGGATCCGAGGTGGAAACGATCATTAGGGATGGAGATAAGGATATGGGCATGCCATAGATCAATTGCCCCGAGGCATCTCGAGTGGAGGCATGGGTGAGGTAGTGGCTCAAAGCAGTGGGATTCTAATCCAGGAGTCATGGAAACTCTGTGTCGCCTATAGGAATGGTGATAGGTTGATTCGGATCCATGGATGATGAGATGGAAGGTGGTGAAGGACTAGGTGATGAAGGGTTAGGTGGGAGCGGTAGTCGACTAGTGTGAAATACAAGGGCGCTTGCCTGACTATGGATTAGTACCATGTGTATAGGAACTGATTTGGTGAGACTGTATTATGTTTGAATGGCACAAAACAGAACTAGGAAAATAGTCAACGGTGAATGAATTAGGTCAGCTGGTGAGCTATAAAATAGCATAGAGTGACCGACGCCAGTTTAGGTAAACTGATTTCGGTTAAGTTTAACCAGTGTCGGTAACTATGAAAAACTAACAATCTGTTAAATGATGGTCCCAGACTGACAATTTTTACATAGGATGAGACATAAGGTGACTGTGATTGAAGTAACAACAATATGGAAGGTGATAGGAGCCTTTTACAGCTTAGAAAGTGAAATAGGTGTCTTTTGGATAAGTATCCAAGAAGACTTTAGACCAACATTGGTTGGGTTAAACTGATGCCAGTAAAGGTAACCGTAGCCATTTACTGTGAAATTGAAACAGAGAATAAGAAAGATGGTTGTGATTTAAAAATCTGGTGTTGAATCAAACCCAAAAGTCTGAGAATGACGTAGATGTGGTCCAAGCATACTCAGATGAATTTAGAATACATCGACTATGATTGGGAGTGTGCAAGGAAAGACAAAAATGATGATCAAAAGCTCTCACTTCAAAATGCAAGTCAAGTAGAACACTAAGAAAGAACATTCCTAGAGTGCCTATTCTATTACATTTGTTTAGCTTATGCTATTTGTATGGAATGACTGTTATGAACAGAACAATAGAATTTCTTAGTGAGGAAGGCTTCCTACGAAGAAAGAATTCTAAACGGTGAGGTTTTAGGAATGTTATGGAGAGGGCGGGCTTCTCTATAAAGTATGACTCGACAGAGCAGTGAGTTGGGTGCTTACTGTACCGTGATCATCTGATCACCTACAAATTATTCCAGGTAGGATGTTGTTTAAGAATGTATGTATTTTGAATTTTTGTGTGGTTTGGTAAGACTCAAAGAAAGAGAAAATGATAGAAGTGCTTTTCTACGATTCATTTGTCAACAATCAGCTGGTCATGACCTCCAGCGTATAGGTTGCCCTCAATTAATGTGAGCTAATGCAACAAATCATAATGGAATGCACTTGTTTTAAACCCAAATAGAAAGTATGATATTTGATGACATCAATAGATGAATAAGAAGAGGGATGCTCTTTCACTAAAATGTAGAAAGCAAGAATAAGAAGGTTCTTTTTAAATACACTAAAAGGAATGTGTCTTTTGAAGCAAATAGAAAGAAGAGAATGTTACCAAGGAGAAATTATTAATGTGAATGCTATTAGAAGGGAAAAAAACACACACAATTTTTCACCTAGGAATGAAGAAAGATGCAAGGAACCCCGAATGGGTCCCACCGGGCATGCCAAAATGTTTCACCTGATTTCTTAGTACTTGAAAAAAAAGATAAGGTAAAGGTGGTAAGAGGAATACCTGGTTTGGGATGGTTGAAGGTTGTATGCACGCGTATCTAAATTTTGAATCAAAGTGATTGTGAGACCTTCCTTTTGGCTAGGAGGAACTACCTATATAAGAATCAAAACAAGACCACTAAAGAGAGTTAAACGATATATGCAGTGGACTACCTAGCATGTGCTAGATCCTAGAAGTATGATACCCCCAATGTCATGTTCCGAAAGCAATGTACAAGGACAAAGAAGCATGGATGCCCCCAACGTGATCTGGGAATATAAAAAAGGTAAAATTCCATGCGTGTATGTATGAGAGAGTGGAATGCGAAAGTGCCCCTAGCGTTATATGGGAATATACAAAGGCAACATCCTTCATGTAGATATAAGAGAAAAAAACCAAGATCAAGGCTCGGTGAAGATGGGTTTGGTAGGGTTCTTATACCTAGCAAAGGAAGTTATATCTAGAAAGCAGTGAGGGTTACCCATCTTGCTACGAGAGTGAATTGTGACTAGCGAATCTTCTTTGAGCATCGAAGACCAGTTTTCACTCAAATACCTACCCACTACACCACAATTGCATGGTTTTCACATATGGATGACCTAATTTTTCTTTACTGTTTTCTCAATTCTCTATTTTTTGCTTGTTTTTTCTTTTTTTTTCTAATTTTTAGTTCTTATCTGCTATTCTCATCATGCTCAAGTGTAGAATTTCTTGAGGTGCATGGCACTCATAGGTTCTAGAAGCTCTTCACCATCCGAGTATGCAATTTTATAGGCTCTTGGTCCATACTTAGTAACCACCACATACGGGCCTATCCAGTTAGCTTCAAACTTACCTTTCTTTTCTCTGTCTTTAATGGTGTTCTTCTAATTTTATTTTAGAACTAGATCTCCTACATCGAATTCCTGATGAATGATGCATTTGTTGTATCCCCTAGAAACTCTGTTCTGATAGAATTTTAGGTGATTGAGCGCTCTGATATGCTTTTCATATAATAGTTTTAGTTCTGCTAGTCGATAAAATCTGTAGTGCTCTTCTTTATCAAGATAGTCCCTAAGAGATATTCTTAGGGAAGGAAGCTCCACTTCTAGAGGTATGATGGCTTTAGTTCCATAGACAAGTGAATACATGGTCGCACTAGTAGGAGTGTGAATGGAGGTTTGGTAGGCCTAGAGGGCGGGATGTATCTGTAAGTGACAATTACAACTAGTCTTGCTGACCATTTTCTCCATGATCCGTACAAGGTTTTTATTAGTAGCCTTTGTTTTTCCATTACCTTGGGGATAATAGGGGGTAGACCAATTGAGTTGAATATGGAAATGTTGACACAATGTCTTAACCATTTTATTTTTTAATGACTTACCATTATTAGTGATAATGGCGGAGGGGATACCATAACAACATATGAGATGGTTCATAATGAATTTAGAAATTTGCGCACCGGTGATGTAAGTAGAGGCACAACCTCTACCCATTTGGTAAAATACTCATTGGAAATGATAATGTGGGTGTGGCCATCTGAAGAAAAATGATGGAGCTTCCCTATGAGATCTAGACCCCATTTAGAAAAAGGCCAAGGGGTTGCGATAGGCTATAAATCCTAGGCTAGCGCATGTATTAACTTTCCATACTTCTGGCATAGCTCACATTTATTTACAAAATTGTAGCATTCTAATTCCATGGTAGGCCAATAATAGCCTACTCTTAATAGTTTTTTAGCTAATACCATGCCGCTAGTGTGCACTCCACAAATACCACCGTGCACTTCCTTAATAGCATGGATTGAGTCAGTAAAATCCAAAAAGTGAAGTAGATTCCTGTCGTAACCACAATGATAAAGGGTGCCTCCTAGGATGGTATAACGGCCTATACAGTGGATAAGGGATTTATTTTTAGAATGGGTGATGTCTGGTGGAAAAGTGCCATCTTATAGGTATTGAAAGATAAGGTCATACCAAGAGGATAATGGACCAACAACTTCACATGCCAAACATGACTCGGGCATATCATTTACGGGCACTTGTAAATGCTCTACAAAGAAAGGCATTTTACTTTCCTGAGGTGGAATGCGTAACAGAGATCCAATTATAGCCATAACATTTACGAATCTATTATGCAACCTTGGATTTTTCTCAAATATGATATGTGTAAAGTACTCCTTCAAGGTTTCGACCATTTTATTAAATGGAATGAGCTTCTCATCTTTAACTTTATACTCATCATTAACTTGTTTAATGATAAGTTGGGAGTCTCTAATGACTCGTAGTTGCCTAATATTCCAAGTAATAGCTAGTTTCAGGCTAGCCATGACTGCCTCATACTCTGTAATGTTATTAGTGCATGGAAATCCCAACTAGAATGCTCTTGGTATGACCTCCCATGTGGGAGTGATGAGCACCACCCCTGCTCGGGATCTATGGAAGGTGAAAGATCCATCAAAATGGACCTGCCATTCTACATACTCTTCAATGTACATCATAGATGTGTTTGGCAGTTCCAAGCACAAAGGTTCCATTCCTAGTAGAGAAGCTTCTACCAATTGATTAGTTAGTACCTGTCATTTCAAGGATTTCTAATTCACGAACTCAATATCAAATTCACTCAAAAGAATGATCCAATTAGCCATTCGGCCTATGAGGGTGGGTTTGGATAAAAGGTACTTGAGAGGATCAACTTTAGATATGAGTTTGGTTTTATTTTTTAAGAGATAATGGTGAAGCTTTTGGAAGGTAAAGACAATTGTCAAGCAGACCTTTTCAATCTGTGGGTAATTCAATTTGTAAGCAATCAAGGTGCGACTGAGATAGTAAACTGGCTTTTCTTTATGGTCTAGATCATATTGAGCAAGCAGTGTGCCAATGGCAAACTGGGTAATAGAAATGTACAAGAGGAGATGTTCACCTGGTGTAGGTGGCATGAGTACAGGTGGGTTAACCAAGTACTATTTTATTCGTGCAAAGGCCTTTTGGCAATCTAGTCCCTAGTTGAATCAACATCCTTTTTCAATAAATGGGTAAAGGGGTGGCACTTATCCACAAGTTGTGAAATAAAGTGACTGATTACCTAAATTTTCCCTTGTAGACTCCTTAGTTGTTTGAGAGTGGTAGGTGGTGGCATTTCTATGATATTCGTAACCTTTGCAGGGTCCACTTCTATCCCTCTTTGTGAAACAATGAACCCTAGGAGCTTTCCTGATAAAACACCAAAGACACATTTCTTGGGGTTCAAGCGAACCCTATAATCTTGAAGACATTGAAAAATACATCTCAGCAATTCAGGGTGCTCTCCTTTACTCTTGGATTTAGCTAGGATGTCATCAACATAATCTTCCATGATGTCATTCATCATATCATGAAATATAACAGTCATTGATTCTGAAAGGCATGAATTTGTATCAAAATGTTCCCCATGGAGTGATGAAGGTTGTTTTATGTTGATCTTCTTCTACAATCTGTATCTGGTTATAACCTGAAAAACCATCCATTAAAGACAACATTTCATAACCAGCGGTGAAATTAACTATCGTTTCAATGTTAGGCAAGGGGAAGTCATCCTTAGGGCATGCTTTATTGATGTCATGGAAATTAGTGTAGATTCGTATGTCGACAGGATTCTTCTGTACAGGGACTACATTAGAGATCCACTCTGAATAGTTAATGGGTTTAATGAAATCAACAGCTAACAGTTTTTCCAATTCTTCTTTGACAGGTAGTGCCACCTTAGGGTGCATCTTTCTCAACTTTTTCTTGATGTGTTTGGTGTCTTGGTTCACAACGAGGTTGTGCACAACTAACTATGGGTCCAAACCAGGCATATATGTGTATTTCCATGCAAATATATCTGCATATTCTCTTAAGAGCTATAAAAATACCTTATGTTCCTGAGCTGAGAGTGAAACTCCCAACTTTATCATTCTAGGTTGCTCTTCTGAGCCAATGGTTTCACCTAATTTCTTAGTTTTTTGAGAAGTACTTGACAAAATAGATAAGGGAAAGGTGGTAAGAGGAATACCTAGTTTGGGATGGTTGAAGGTTGTATGCACGCGTATCTGAATTCTGAATCAAAGTGATTGTGAGACCTTCCTTTTGGCTAGGAGGAACTACACTTATAAGAATCAAAACAAGACCACCAAAGAGAGTTAAACGATATATGCAGTGGACTAACTAGCATGTGCTAGATCCTAGAAGTACGATACTTACTAGATGGTTGTCAGTCCACTGTTTAAAATAATTCAATGCTGAAATAAAGTAAATATTGTCCTACTATAGTTTAATATGATTTAGGCATCTCATACAAATGCAATAGGCCAAATCTAATCTAACATGATAGGCTAGAAGGAGATTCAGAGGTCAAGTAGGTTGGTTATAGGTGAATCTAAGCTAACAGGCTAGGTTAGATATAGATTTGAAAGTCAAATAGGTGTTCAGTTAGGTATAGGTTGAGAACAATGAGGTCAGGTTGAATCTGAGTCATAAATAGGTTGTTGTTTTGGCAGAGATCAGGGAAAATAGAGACCGACCATGGTTCTACAAAACCGATGATGGTCTTACCATAACCGGCGATAGTTAGAGAGAACCCATGACAGTCAAGTCGAGAACTGGTAAAATCACATAGTCTGAATTTTGGGAGTTTTGGGGAAAAAGTGGAGTTAGTGGAATGTAGGGATTTATCACAGAGGGGGTGTAAATATGTTGCAAAGGTCTGAGATTACTGAAGAGGTCAGATAGATAATTGGGCAAGGTATTAAGACAAATGGGTATAGAAGGTGGCTATAGCTGGAAAGAGCGAATGGACAGAGGGTAAAAGACTAGGTTCCTTTACGACAAAGACTACAGCTGATGATAAGAAAATGAAATAGATGGAAGGAGGATACTTACTCTTCTATGAGGTACAGGTCTGAAGAATAATGAAGAAGTTGTTGCGTTGGAGAATGCTAGGAAGAAAGTTTCACTGTTGTGCTAGTGTATTTGGTTTCCTTTTTTGATCCCAAATCAATTTTTGTTCTGTTGTTGCGTCTAAAGAGATCAAATCTGAGATCAGAAGTTTTCTCACAAAACCAACAATCAACAACCCATATTACAAAACTTTAGATGGGTCTAAATAGGCCATTTGGTCCATCCCGGTATAACCGGCGTTGGTTTAGGGAAAACCAACATCAGTTTGGGTGAGATGTCTCGGTTTGTTCAAAAGTTGCCTAGGAAGTTGTTTTTCCATTTGATAAGGGTCTCTTCCTTTCCTTGGGACAAAAACCGACCTTAGGAGGCTTATAAATGTGAGGTAAGGGGATGGGTCTAATGTTAGGTTTTATTTAGTCCATTGGTTTAGGGTTTAAGTTAATGGGTCAAATGATGGGGGTGGTTAGGTGAGGTGCATTTAATAAAGGCAAATATATTAAATGGATGTGTGAGGGTAGTGAATTAATTTAATGTAAATAATTAAATTAATATGTGTGTGGGTAAAAGGTCATTAACTTAATTAAAATAATTAAATTAATATGTATGAAGATAAATGCCATTAATTTAATTAAATTAATTAAATTAAAATGTGTGGGGTGCATGAGGTAGGTGCTAAGGTGTTGAGGATGAGGAAGTGATTATAGGGCTGCGGTAGGGGACCAAGGTGATTACGACATGATTTCAGTGTCTACACCAATGTTGACATTAATTGTTTCCACAACAAGCATCTTAGAAGCATCTTTCATCCATGTAGGATCAGGGGTAAGAGTAAGATGAACCTCCTATGGTAGCTCATCATCATCTTTAAATGGATAAACCACTTCATCCACTGACTCTTCGTTCTGTTTATCTACGAGTGTTTCAAAGAGTTTTTCAATGTGAGACTTCCGTTTATCTTTTCTACAAGGTTTCTCTAAAGTGTTTGTACTCTTGTTTACTACTTTATTATTCAAACATCCACACATCTCTACCTCTTCTCCAAAGTATGCACAAGTGTCTAGTTGAATCGTAAATCCTTTCTTGTGATCCTTAGCTGGAATAGAATCCTTAAGTCCCATGAACTATGTAAATGCCTCATCATTTAAGAATTCTAGTGACACGTGAAGTTTTTGATACCAATCTATAAATTCAGGATACATAAGGGCTATTTGATAATTGGTTAGGGGATTTGATTCAGATAAGGTAAGGACAACTGAATCTTGGAATAGGTTGGTGGAAGCAAGATCCTTGTAGAGGCTACACTAGGAATATACATCGCTATCAAGAAGAGATGGCATCCTCACGTTCAAAAGAGGTGGCATCAATCTCAAAGGGTAGAGCATTATGAGGCCTTATCCTCAGGCCATAATTATTACACTTGAAACAGGGATGGGAATAGGCTCTAACTAGCCTTGTGTGTTGATTCCACATCCAAACCCACTATAACCCATGAAAAACATCATACGATGACCTTTGATATACTGGGGTGCTTGATGGCATGAAGCCATGGTACCTTATGGCACTCTGCTAATAGGATATTTTAACATCTTCTCCTTGGATAGGATACTGCTATGGACAAACTTTTCCAATGGTTTAGGACACTACTCTCGAGTACTCTTGAACTGAAAATAAGTTTTACCCCATGTTCTGGGAGATACTGATAAATCTGATATTAATAAAGCCTGTTTAAGAGTGAATGGCTCACCTAGACCATATTTTTCCGATGTTGCCTCCCATGAAGAGAACAGGTTGACTAATGAAGGAAAATTTTGATTATAAGGTGTGAGTGAATCTAAATCTACCTGTTTCTTAATAGCTTATGTTTGTAGGGGGATAACAACATCCGCTAAAGGACATTCATAAGTCACACAAGAAATACTGTGCAATTCCCTACAATGTGTGAATGGTTTTGGGTTACCTAGAATGGTAACCACTTGTCCTTCATGACATAGCTTGATACACTGATGGAAATTCGATGGAATGGCCTACATGGCATGGATCCATGGGTGCTCCAAGAGCATGTTATATGGAAGTTCTAAGTCAAGGACATGAAATTTTGTGTCATGACAAGTTGGGCCTACCTCCATGGGAACTATTATAGCACCCGATGATTCATATTCTTCATTTTCGTCGGTATTGATTGTAATAGTCTTAGCTCCTAGATTTTTTTCTTAATGGCCTAGCTACTTAACCAACTTCAAAGTGCAAATGTTTAAAACATATCCACCATCCATAAGTACCCTCTTATTTTTGCGATGGGTAACTACCACTTTTAGGTATAAGGGTAAGTTCTGTTTTTGGTTGTTATGCAGGATTGCGGTGCGATCAAAAGTAATATGATCATTGGAGTCGAGGTGTGCAATCATGGTTTGGAGGTGCATGGGATCTACATCCATAGAGACTCCTAAATTTTGTAATGTTTTATACAGTATGTTCTTATGGGCGGTAAATATTTTTACGAGATCAAGAATGGACATCCTAGTAGGTGTTTTCTCTAACTAGTCTATCAAATTATACTGACCTTCCTGAGGGATATGTAGTGGATCTGGTATGATTAAACGAGCATGTCTCGTCCTTACTACGTAACTCTTTTCTAAGATCTGGTATGATTAAATGAGCATGTCTCGTCCTTACTGCGTAACTCTTTTCTAAGATCTGGATAGTGTTGACTTGTTCATTAGATGAGCAAATACATCCTATAAGAGAATCAAAGGGACTATCATTAGTGGGGTATATACAAGCAGCAGTCCTATAATCGTTGGAGGTTTGTTTATGATCTAGCTTCCTTTTTCTTTTTATCTACATGATTGGGAAAAGGATATTTTTAGATACCCATTTTTATCATTTGGGCCTTGTCCTGAGTTAGAGGGAGAATCTATAGCGACCTTACCCTCTTCAATGAGGTTTTGTATGTAATGACGCAATCTTAAACACCTATCTGTCTTGTATCCTTTAACATAGTGGAAGTTGCAATACTCATGGTCTTTGAACCAACTAGGTTTTGGAGCATCTCCTGGGTATGGTACTTTCGTAGTTGGATATTCCACCATTTTTACATTATCTAATTGTTATAGTATGGCAAATATGGATTTCATTATTTGCTTGAACGTACGGTTAGTGGGTGCCTTGGGATGATGTCCTTGTGATAGATTTAGAAGTGGGCATGTCTACATGGCTTGGACTCTCTTGGAGTCCGTAATGCCATCACCAACAACATGTTTTTTTATTGAAGAATTTTGGTTTGTCTATAGATTTTGCTTCATGTTTGTCTTTAATGACAGATTTAAGCGTACCTTTTGCAATGAGGGTTTTCTCGATTTGACTACCTTTCTCAATGACTTCTTTGAAGTTTGATCCATAGTACATCTATAATTGGAAGGCTATTTCTAGGTTTAAGTTAGGAAAAAATATGCTCACTAGTTTTTTTTCTAGTTAATGCACAAGGGAAACACCTTGCCAACCCTTGCCATCATTGTAAAAATCTTGCAAAGGTTTCATTGAGTTTTTTTGTATTTTATATCATTCATTGTGATATCATTTTCCATGTTATAGGAATAATGTCATATAAATTTTTCTACTAATGTGGACCATGTTGTAATGGAGCCCTTAGGTATGCTATAGAACCATTCCAATCCCAGTGCTCCTAGGCTACAAGGGAAAAGTCATATTAAAAAGTTATCGCTATATGCGACCTCATGGCAAGCCATGTAAAAGTGTTTTATATGATCACGAGGATCACTCTTGCACTTATACTTATCAAACTTGGGAATGGCAAATTTTTTTGGGAAGGCTTTCTATAACATGTCCTTATCAAAGGGGTAAGGTCATAGTTCTTCATACGAATATTTCCTATTATGGCCTATGTTTCTCTCATGTAGCGTAGTAAGCATATCTTTCATTGATTGTAATTCTTTCTGAATGAGTTATTCTTTAGTAGGTGACATTGGTCTTTGTGTCTGAGCCCCCTTAAAGTTATTTTCAGTGTATGGATCAATGTTAAACTCACTAGATTTCATTTTGTCTTTGTCTTTGTATATGTTTCTTCTTGAAGAGCCTAGGTTTGCTAATTTCTAGCTCAATTTCAAGATCTATTTTTGAAGTATCTCCTCTTCAACTAGAGGGTCCTCTTCTTTATCAAATTTGGGAGGAGGTGAATCCTTACGCTCAATATTCACTTTACGTGAAGCTTTGTAGTGAGGCCATTGCGATGGGTCTCCTTCGACAGTGGCATGATGTTGCCTAGAAGTAGAAGTGTACCTTGTCTCAAAGGGGTTATCTATGTCTAACAATGATACTCATTCTCCTATTTTGTGATTAACCTTGATTTCTACTTCATGTTCATGCTGAATTTTAGCTCTTAATTCTAAGACTCTTGTGATTAATTGATCTCTTTTATAATATAGGATTTGGTTAAACCTTCCTAGGTCTAATCTTTTTTGCTCTTCAGAAGAGCTTGACTCTTCTCCACTATGGTCAATTAATGGCTCTGCATTCTTGACTTGAGAAAAGAGAGGTGCTAATTTGTTGTCACTAAATAAGAAGGTTTCAAAAGGGTTTTCTCCTAAGTCATGCTCATTTTATTTGGTTGCCATCTTCACAATTTTAAGCTTTACTATCCGATGTTTGTATGAAGCTAGTGTGGATCCTAAATGTATGATTTTGCAAGTTTCTCGAGGTGATGTTTGAAATATGCCACAGTGTGTCCTAGATGCAATGTTATGAAGTCATTTTTATTAAAGAACACTCATATGCACACCTAAATGTAATGGTCACTTAATTTTTTTTACCAAGCTTATACCCTAAAATAAATAGTGACAATATCTTATCAATGCGTAGGTCGAGTTAGAATTATAACAATGCCTAAATATCAAATTGGTATTGACACAGTCTCCCGATGAGGTATACTTAGAATTAGTTTGAATGCCTATGAGAGCTAAGTTTTCTAAAAAATGGAAGTCCACGACTAGATATAGCATAACATCATTATCTTGATACATTAACCGAGAAAGAAAGGTGTTAGTATCAAGACAACATTATTGTGATATATACAAGGTGATATTGACACTTTTATAAGACTCAGATGACGTTGAAACTAAAACCTAGTAATAAGTATGACACTAAGCTTTTAATTGTGCAAGAAGCGTAACCTCACAATAAAGGGACCTTATGTCACGTTCTCAAAAAAATGAAAACATGATGTAAGTGCCAAGATTGTGCGACTAGAATGTGATAAAAAATATCAACTCACAGCAAGAGACAAATGATGAACCAAACTTGCAATAGAAAATATGATCTTGAAATCAAGATCGAAGGACTATCAAAGATATGAAAATGTACCTGCACACTTTAGACATTTAACGACCCAGCCCCGCAAACATGAATGGGTGTAAATGGACAAAAAAGTGGCGAGTACTGTCTTTGATAAGACATGTTGAGGTATGCCTCCTTCCTCACCCCAAAAGTAGGAAGTGAGAATGCATGGGTATAGAATGAAAAGATGAAAAATAAACTAAGCGCCACTTGGGAAAAGCTTCACCTCATCTGAAGGTGAGAAAGAAGCTAAGCTAAGTGAGGACGTTGTCTAATTTTTGCGATGAAAAACAATTAGTTCAAACTTACGTGGGCTCTTTGCCTTGTTTGAGGAACAAGGTTTAGATTCCAAGTTAGTCGTCACTTCATGATGGCTTGATGTGACAACAGACTAGAAAAGTGGGCTCCAAGACAGAATGGCCTCTTTAATAAGTTCTCTCAACTAGGTGTTAGAAGATTGTATAAATGTGAGCATAATTTTCCCAAAGAGTCGCAATGACTGATTTAAGAGTATCTCAACTTTAGGGTACCCCCTTCTGATATAATGAGCAACTAATGCATTCATTTGTATTGTCATTGGAGCCATGATATGGATAATCTTTGACTCTAAATCACAAGTCGTACTAGTCATGTGGGTAAGCGGAGCGCTTCCTATTTCATCCACAAGGTTACTCAGTGGTGGATAATTTTAGGGTTCCTAGAACCACCCCCATTATTGTAGCTTAAGGCGTTATGCCAAAGGGGTTATGTTCCAGTTGAGCGGATAGGGACGTGCCCTTTTCTAAAACCTACAATACATTGTGAAGGGGAATGGTGTGTTTTTTATCTTTTTAACTTAATGTGGTTTTAAGTAGGACACCATTTTGGTAGCCTATATGAAAACACGCGTATTAGAAGGTTTTGTGTTTTGTTTTGGATGCCTTTCTTTAGCAAGCGTTAGGTCCTGTAGACAATGGTTTTAGTAATTTTCCATTTCACAAATTGATATCAAGAAAGAGAATTTTACACTTTGCTTTTGATTCCTAAGATTGCCAAATGGCGTGAAGGAAGAGCATATGCAATGTGAAAATTCTACTGAGACAAATCATATGGAAATTATTTTACTCTTTAGAATCATAGAACAAGTGTTTTTAAAGTGTGACATAAAGTTGTACAAGTGCTTTTGATCTCTAATTATCACCTAGAAGGCATGAGGAGAGAGCATACACACTTTACAAGCTTTGTGTAAGCCAATATAATGAAGGACACTTAAGCTATGCAAGTTGAAATAACAAAAAAAAAATCTTGCATCTACCTTGTTAGTCTTAAAAAACCTTAGAAAAGTTTAGCAAAAATGATTTTACAACCTGGAGAAAAAATTTCAAATTTTAACACAGACGCATGTGCACCTAGAATGACACCAGCATGCCCGATCTGACAAATACGTGCCCCTAAGAAATGTAAATGCATGGTAGGAAGAACTGACAGAGGGATATAACACCTATGTGGGTTTGTCAGACAGGTACACTAGGTTTTCAACACATACGCTCTTTGTTCAATGGGTACGCCTGCAAGTAAAAATGTCAGAAACCATAGTATTGGCAGTAGACAACCAACATGTTCAAAGACATGGGGATGCTCAATGGTCAATAGAGACATCGACGTTTCAATGGAGATGTGGCCTGGGTCAAAATGATAGAGTTTACGTAGTAATCCAATATACGCCAACACGTCCAGAGTGACAGGTACACTCACCAACTGACGGAGACACCCACCTCTCGATGGAGACGTGGCCCATTCTAAATGAGTTGTCAACTATGTAGTATGCTCAGACGGGTGCACATCCAACTCAACACTAGCACTAGGGTTTTGACAGAGACGCGCCCGGTCAAGACACCTACATGTACCCCCCCGTGAAAAACCTACAAAATTCATAGATTTTGAAAATTTCAAAAGCAAACAGGATATTTGTTAGTCAAATAAGCTTATTTTTAGTTCAAACCCAAAAAATATATGCAAACAAGGGTGATTTAACTAGTTTCAAAAATGGAAATAAGAAAATAACAAGTTATTTCCTCTAAAAAACCTGTAAGTGAACTTTGAATAACTTAAAAGACCTCCATTAATGGCGGATGGACATAAGTGTCCCACCGGGCTTGCCAAATGTGTTCAAAGAAAGGTTGTAAAAGCTATGAAATGGGGTAATATCACTCAAGAACCCCAAAGATTTTTGCAAAACCGATCAATGGACCATTAGTTAAGAAATAAACAAGGATTCCTACTTTGCATGCATTAGTTTAAAGTAAACAAGCAAACTTAACAAATGTAATTAACCTCTATTCTTGAAAGCTTCATTAAATGAGCCTAATAAGGATCTAATCAATAATTTAATGCTTTAAGAGAATGGGATCTTGCCATTAATGCCTTCAAGGCCAATGGTTCTTCCCATTTACTCCATGTTGTGTGGTGAAATGCAAAAGATAAAGCAAAATATCTCAATAAGTTGAAATGAAACTCCTAATACTAGCAATAATACTACAGTTTATGCTAGAGGGAAGAAGTGTTATTGAAAATGAGAGGGGGGTAGTGGGCTATTTATAGTTTTCCATTTGGTAAATGGGAGGATTTTTGGTGCATGTGGGACTAAAATGGAGTCAACTAGCTACTTATAAAGTCAAAGTAACATTTGACTAAGTTTAGAAGAGGTTGATCATGATTTGGGGTAATTAACCTAGGTTAGACTAATTAATCTTGTATAGAGAGAAATTAGGGTTTTGCGAGGGTTCTAAAAGGCCTAATAAATCCGGATTGATAGTCCAAGAAGCTAATAGAAGTGGTGAAGAGGAGTATTTTAGCCAACAAGAGGATATAATAGCCTATTTAATTGACTTATAAGAGGAATAAGACCATAAGAGTGTCGTAAAAGGGGAGTTAGATAGATCCAACTGAAGATGTGTCATCAATTGGCGAGGAAGAGAATAGTTAGTGAAATATTAGGAATAATAGTGTTGTGATCAAACTACAGGTGTCTACAAGGCATCAAAGTCATTTCATCTCTATTTACAGGCTTTCTAAATTTTTTACAGTGATCACATACTTTAACAAAGGACTTAGTGTCCTTGTAAAACTTTTCCCATCATAGGCCAGTTAAAAGGATCTTTCACATAGTTGCATCCCATGCATAGTGCCCTCCTACGATACCTCCATGTGTTTCTTCCATAATAGCTTTTTGTTCATACTCTAGAACACACCTACACAAGACTTCATCTCTACCCATTTTATACAAATCTCCTCCAATAAGATGATAAGTTGTTGCTCGTATAGCAAGTCACTTCTTTTTCAATGTATTCATCCCCTCTGGCATAAGTCTAGTGCACAAAAATATGGCTATGTCCTCCAAATATGTTGGTGTGTGGTTCAATCTAAGTAACTGTGCATCAGGCATAGTGTCCTCAATACTTTGTGCTTCCTCTCTAGAATTGATCCTTGCTAAGTGGTCCAGTCCCAGGTTGCTCTTTCCTAGCTTTACTACAACTATATAATAAAATTCCTAAAAAAGGAGTATCCACCGGTAGATGTGTCTTTACAAAATAGGTTTGTTGACCAAGTACTTCAATGCCATGTGATCTATATAAAATATAAATGGTGTGGCCAATAAAAATTTGTGAAGTGTGTGGATCATTGATAATGCCTCACGCTCAGTTTTTATATAATTATGCTATGTTGGTGTCAACTTCCTTCTTGCAAAGAATATAGGATGATCCACATTACCCTCTCCTAGTTGCACTACTATTACATTAATATCCATGTTAGAGGCATCAACATGTACATGAAAGGGTTTGTTCCATGAAGGGAAGCACAAGATTGGTGCACTGGTAAGCTTCTCCTTTAATGTTTCAAATGCATGTTATTGCGCGTCACCTCGGTAAAAAATTTCCTTTAGCTTTGAGTGATTCCTCCAAGGGCGAGAAAATGTTTGCATATCCTTTGATAAACTTCATGTAACCCTAAGAAACTACACACTTTATTTTGGTTGGTAGGTTCTTCTAATCCCAAAATCACTACAATCTTAGTTAGATCCACCAACAATCCATCCTTACAAATAACATGCCAAAGTAAAGTTCCAAAGGGTATAGCAAAGATACACTTATTTATATTAAGAGAGATGTTTGACTTCTTGAATCTTTCAAACATAATCCTTAGGTTATCACAGTAACCTTTTACAAGACCATAGATAGTAAAAGCATCTAGGTAAACCTACAAAAACATGTGAATAAAGTCATGAAATGCCTACACAACTATGTGTGAGAATATTTCTGGCACATTCTTTAATCTAAAGGGCATTTCAATATATGCAAAACTTCCCCATTCAGTGGTAAAGCTAGTCTTCTCATTATCCTCATGTGTAATTCGTCACCTAGTGATATCTTGAAAATCCAATGGTAAATGAATAAATTTTGTGCTCAACAACTCCTTCAAGGATCTCCTTTGTGAATGGTGTAAGAAAGGGATCTATGATACATGAGGCATTAAGTTCCCTATAATCAACATAGACCTGATCTTCCCATCCTTTTGTATGCTAATAACCATGGGACTGACCCACTACGATTCCTCAATTGGTTAAATGATCTCAGAATTAAGCATTTTGTTAATTACTTCTTTGACCTTCACGTGCAGCTTTGAATTATCCTATAAGGCATCTTCCAAACTAGATGTGCACCTTCCTTTAGCTAAATCTTCATCTCTCTCAATGAGCGATGCACACCTTTCAACTCTTAGTAACCTCTCGGAAACAAATCCTAGAAGTCACGTAAGATATCAATTATATTTTCCACTTCCTATTCTAACCAGTAATCCCCAATAATATACTCTTTAGGTGCATCCTCAATGCCAATATTAACCTTCTTAGTCCTCATAAGAACATAGTACGCACATGCATTTTCATCTACAGAGTCCATTACCTCGAGCGCACCTTCTGTATGGCTAATATCCATATTATCCATTTCTTCATCATCAATGAGGTGTATCATCTTACCATTTTATTTTTTTTCTAGGCATGCCACAACAGTGTTTCCTCTGTTTCCAAATTATCTTCATGTGCCTCAGGATCAGGATCCCAAAGTAACTGAAGCATGAAATCCTCTTCTTTTTCACTATCTCATAGTGTGATGTGACCTATTATCTGCAAGGCCTCATGTATTGGTGGTTTATTAGAAAAATAATCAAAAGTGTGAGCCATACCTTCATTCATTTCTCACCAACTTGCAATTTCTTTCTTGTGCTCTACATGCACATACCATGCACGCACGCAACCTTGCAGAGTGGAATAGAACTTATATACCCAAATATATGGTGGTAATACCTCTTGACCTTATGCCCATTATCTCTCATAGTTATGGATGTGTACTTAAGCATGATTCTTCCCATCATACTCATGTATAAGTGTAGGTACACTATTCTGGGTAAATCTTGTTGAAAATGTGATTCCCACTTCTCATCAGCCCAACAAGTTATCTTTGTATGTTTCCCACCAGTCTGTTGTTGTCCTATACAAATTATAAACCAACATATTCCTTATGTCACCTTCATTCCACCACTTTTTTTCCATGGCATGCAAGAACAACTTAGGATTTTCCTCACCAGTGTACCTAGGTAACTGAGTAGTGCATAAACACCTATTCATTCATTTCTTGATCATCTAGGAAACTCTTCATTTTATCTCACATCCAACTATTTCATACCTTCTATGGGCCCAATTATCACAAGCAACACTAGTAGTGTCATTGACAGATTGCATGTCTTCCCACTGAGGTACACCTTCCTAAGTTGGTTCCATATTCTCAATGTCACGCACTATGTGTGCATAAATCCTATTCAAATATTATTCACTTACAACCTCAATATAAGGTGTAGATTTCACATCATCAAGGGGTATTATCACGCACTTATCCTTGTTCTCAAAAATGATATATATTTTTGAAGCGCAAGTCAGCACTGTTCACATAACAACAAGGTCGTCCAAGAAAAGTTGGGAATTTTTTTGCATCATCCAATTCCAACACTTCAAAATCCCCCATAAATGTGGCTACTTGAATGGTAATTGAGGCATCCTTCAACAATCCAATAGGCATGGCCCTTGTTTTATTTTCCATATAAAAAACATTATAAGATGGCTGTAATGGTGGAATTCCCATCTAGTTCCATCCATCCAAAGTTAGGACATTCACCTCAATGCTCGTGTCAATTAGAATATTACTCACCAGCCAACAATCAATCACCGCATCTAGTGAGATTTCCTTGTCATACTCATGTCTTTGTGGTGGAAAATTTACATGAAGGATCTGACACTTGTGCTCAACTCCAGTGCATGGTACCTTTTTATGTAACCATTCTCCTAGTAGTGGGATGATGTTCTCTAGTCTCAACATCCTACAGATCTCCTTCAGATCATCTACTTCTTTCTATGGGGGTTCAATATACTTCGTTCATCTCCTTTTCTGCACCTTCTCTTTAAAGCAATGGATCTCACCCTGCATGTCTCTGATCACTCCCATGGTCTCCTGATAGACCTCCTTTTGATGAGAATCATTTGGATACTCGACATGCATAATCTCCTCCCATCTGATGAGTGGTTTGGCTTTAATGGGCTCCTACATGTGCGTTGCTTCCACACGTGTAGTAACTAACATAGGATGTAATTCTAGATCAAGAATCTTCTTAGGTTCCCATTGCTCATTCTTTACATGTTGTACCTTGATCATCCCCTTCCTTTTACCTTATTTTTGGTTTTACACGTATGCTCATTGTAGTCACAAAATCATGCACTTTTGACATTATGTATCCCAGTTTTATACTACTATTTAGAAAGTTCTTGAGTGAAGAAATTACTAATTAACCCCCATCTTTTTGGCATCTTGTTTTATTTTATTTCATCATTACCAACCTTTTACATCCATATGCCCATTCCATTTCGGTCATTTTCCATTATTTTAGCCTTGACTGGGGCTCCCAGATTAGTATTGGGGTGCTCGTGGTCACCCTGGTCACACCAAGGGCACCTCGGTCCCTTTTTCACTTTCTCGCCACTTTTTGGGCTCTTTCTAGTTGTTTTACATCTTTATATTTTTGGTGGTCATCCATTTTGGGGTTAATTACAAAATTAGATCAAGAGAACCCTATAAATATAAAGTTATGAGACCATAATGAGGGACCTAACATCATTCACTACTATCCTCCATCTAGAGTTGCATCCATCTATTGCATTAGACATCACTTGCATCCACATAACTCCATTACAAGGCACAAGGCTAGGACATAGACATCACACTTCATAGGAGGAAGGATTCTATTATATTTCATCCACGCATTCTATTACATTTTATACACATAGTTATTGCTCACTACTTCACAAAGTGTGACTTGGTGGTTGTGGATTCTGATAGCGATGGGGGTTGCAAGGGGGGCTTCGCCACATTTTATAAAAAAATCTGGACCATATGTATTTATGCATTGTGAAATCTAGACCATTCCTTATCAGGTCACAGATCTAACGGGTGGTTTTCTATGTTTCCCTTAAATGATTAAAAAACCCTAATATATTTAAAGTGTCATAATGTATGGGGCTCATTGCATCAGTGGATGTACTATGAGAGAGATTTTTGTTGGACTAAATAAAAGTATTGGTTGTTTTTGGTGGACGTAGCCCATTTTGGGTGAACCACGTTAAATTTCTGTCTCTATTTTATTGCATTCTTTTCTGCATTATTCATTGCATGCTTATTTATCTGTACAACTGGCATAATGCTAACAACTAGTATCAGAGCATGTTTGAGATTTATTTTTTGGCAGTATACTCACAGAGGGATTTCTGTTTGAGTGGGAGAAGCAGAAATGGCAGAGGAGAATAAGTTTAGAGTTGAGAAGTTTGACGGCTGAAATTACCAGCTATGGAAAATGCAGGTGGAAGATTACCTATATCAAAAGGATCTATACTTACCGTTGGGAGGTTAAGAAGAAAAACCATCAATCATGTCTAACGAGGAGTGGAAGATTCTGGACAGGAAGGCTCTCGGTGTGATTTGATTGATTCTAGCATCGTCTGTAGCTTCTAATATCTCACAGGTGAAGAGTATGGTAGATTTGATGAAAACCCTAGCTAATTTATATGAAACACCTAGTGCATCCAATAAAGTTTATTTGATGAAAATATTGTTTAATCTACAAATGCAAGAAGGTGGATCTGTATCTAACCATCTCAATGATTTCCACACTATTGTAAATAAGTTAGATTTAGTTAATATCTCATTTGATGAGGAGGTTAGAGCATTATTATTCCTATGTTCTTTACATGAAAGTTGGGACAACTTAGTAATGGCAGTTAGTAATACATCATCTACTTCTCTTAAAATTTGAAGATGTAGTCAGTGTCATTTTAAATGAGGAAATGTGTAGGAAAAATACAAGGGAAAATTCTTCTTCTGGAAATGTGTTGAATATGGAGAGTAGAGGGAGGAGCAAGGAGAAATCAAAGAGTAAGGCTTGTCGAAGATCTAAATCGAATATGGGTGGATCCAAATCTAGGAGTAGAGGCATTACTTGTTGGAATTGTGGAAAGAGAGGACATGCTAAAAAGGATTGTTGGTTTAAAGGAAACAAAGAAAACCATCTTGAAGGTATTAAAGAGGAAAATCTGATAGGTAATATTGTTCAGGATGCTCTTATACTTTCTCTTGACACTAGAGTAGAATCTTGGGTAATAGATTTAGATGCCTCTTTCCATGCAACCCCTGATAAGGGATATTTTAAAGAGTATGTCCAGGGAAATTTTGAATAGGTTTATTTTGGTGATGATGAGCCATATAACATTTTTCGGGAAGGGAAATGTACACCTGAAATTGTAGAATGGAAATACATGGATATTGAGAGACGTGAGGCATGTACCTAGACTTAGGAGAAATCTTATCTCTGTAGGATAGTTGGGTGGTGAAGGTTGCATATTCACATTCACTTCAGATGCTTGGAAGGTTTCCAATGGTGCCCTAGTAGTGGCATGGGGTAAGAAAGTAGGCACTCTTTATTTGTCTACTTGTATATCTAATCCTTCTACCATATTTTCTACTTCAGATTATGATGCCAACATGTGGCACAGTAGATTGGGACATATGACTGAGAAGGGCATGAAAATTCTACAGGAAAAAGGTAAGCTTTCAAGTTTGAAGAAACTATACTTAGAGTTTTGTGAGCATTGCATATTTGGGAAATAACAACGAGTTAGATTTCTCAAGGCAAGGAATACAAAGAAAGAGCAAAAATTAAAGCTAGTTCATACAGATGTGTGGGGGCTGGTCCATGCTGCATCTCATGGTGGTTCTCTGTACTATGTCACATTCATAGATGATGCCACAAGGAAGGTATGGTCATACTGCATTAAGTGTAAGTCTGATGTATTTGATACATTTAAGAAATGGAAAGCACTTGTTGAGAATGAATGTGGTTTTAAATTGAAATGTTTGAGATCTGATAATGGCGATGAGTATTGCAGTAAGAAATTTCAATTATTATTGTTCCTTGAATGGGATTTGTAGAGATAAAATAGTTCCCAAGACTCCACAACAAAATGGTGTTAGTGAGAGGATGAATATAAAAATAATGGAGCGAGCACAGTTAATGAGATTGCATGCAAGGCTACCTCTTCATTTTTGGGTAGAGGCCGTAGATACTGCTGTGTACTTAATCAATCATGGGCCTTTGAGTGCACTATATGGAGGAATTATTGAAGAAGCCTAGACTGGGAAAGAGGTATACCTTTCATTTTTAAGAGTATTTGGTTCAGAGGCATTTGTGCATGTTAATAAAGAGAACATGAATAAATTGGATTCAAAATCCAAACGTTGTACATTCATAGGCTATGGATCCAATGGTGATTATGGATTTCAGTTTTGGGATCTAGATGAATATAATATAATTAGGATTCGTGAAGTTGTTTGATGTGAAAATAGAATGTACAAGGATCAGGTACAGGATGATAAAAAGCCCAAGGAAGAATTGGTTGAGGATATAGCTCCTAAAAATTAACTCTCAAGTGGAAAATATCCACCTATAGGTACCGAGGTTGATATTTTTATAGGCTGAGCACAACAAGTAGTGTCGGCATCAACACCTTTGTCATAAATTCAAGAAAATATGCAGCAAGCAAATAATGATCCCTTAACACCCCCATCTTTGGTAAGAAGGTCACAACGTATTAGTAGACCTCCAGAAATATTTTCCCCTACTTTGTATTATTTATTACCAACAGATAGTGGTGAGCCAGAGAGCTTTGATGAGGCAATGTAGGTGGAATCCACTGAGGAGTGGGAGCATGGCATGAATGAGGAGATGGACTCCCTAGAAAATAATCAAACATGGGATTTAGTCAAATTACCAGTTGGGAAGAGAGTACTACAAAACAAATGGGTCTACCATGTGAAAGAAGAAGAAGGTGGATGAAAAAGGTACAAAGCAAGGCTTGTAGTGAAGGGGTATGAACAAAAGAAAGGTATCAATTTTGATGAAATTTTATCCCCTGTTGTAAAGATGTCTTCCATTTGTACTGTATTAAGTTTAATTGTTGTTGAATATTTACACTTAGAGTAACTTGATGTCAAGATGGAATTTCTCCATGGTGACGTGGAGGAGGAGATTTATATGCAGCAACCACTTGGGTATGAGGTGAAGGGTAATGAGAAATTGGTTTACAGGTTGAAGAAGAGCCTATACAGGCTCAAGCAATCTCACTGGAAATGGTATCTAAAGTTTTATAGTTTTATGCATGAGCATGGTTTTACTAGATGTCAATCAGATCGTTGTGTGTACTTTAAATGATTGGATAGTGGGAGCTACATTATTCTTCTGTTATATGTAGACAATATGCTTATAGCAGGATCTAATATGTAGGAAATTACAAAGCTTAAGGAAAAGCTTGCATAAACATTTTCAATGAAGGATTTGGGTGCAACAAAGAAAATCCTTAGTATGCAAATCAAATGGGACAAGAAAAATAAGAAATTGGTGTTGTCTCGAGAGGACTATGTAGAAAAGGTGTTAGAGAGGTTTCAGATGTAGAATGTGAAACCAGTTAGTACATCACTGGCTGGGAATTTTAGATTAACTAAAGAGCAATGCCCAACAACACAAGAGGAAAAATATTATATGGCACGAGTTCCTTATTCTTTGGTAGTTGGGAGCCTCATGTATGCCATGGTTTGTACTAGGCCAAAAATTTCCCAAGTAGTGGAATTTGTTAGCAGGTTTATGGAAAATCCAGGTAAAGCACATTGGAAGGCAGTCCAATGGATTCTCAGGTACTTGAGAGGGACCAGTAGTAGGCACTTGTGCTTTGGAGGGTCAGATTATAATTTACATGGATTTTTGGATTCAGATATAGTAGGAGATGTGGATAGCAGGAGGAGCATTACTAGATACATGTTTACAGTTGGTGGTGTGGTAGTGAGTTGGATCTCAAAGTTGCATAAGATAGTTTCCCTATCTACTACAGAGGCAGAATATGTTGCAGCGACTGAGGCAAGTAAGGAAATTTTATGGATGGGTAGGTTCATGGAGGATTTGGGTAAGTAACAAAGGGATTGTAAGTTACACAATGATATTCAAAGTGAAATTCACATGGAAATAACTTGGCCTTCCCCTATAGAACCAAACACATTCAGCTAAGATATCACTTCATACAACAGGTGTTGGAGGATGGGCAGCTTGAGTTGGTGAAGATTCATATAGAAGATAATCCTATTGATATGTTTACTAAGCCAATGAAAAAGGATAAGTTGGACTTTCATTCAACTTTTATGGGTCTTCAAGATTGATCTTGAAGTGGAAGAAACAAGCCAAGAAGAAAAGTCCAAGTAGGATCTGTAGTGGTGGAGTTATAGCAATCAGTCTCGAAGTGGGATATTGTTGGTTATGGATCCTGATAGCGACTGGGGTTGCAAGGGGGGATTTCCCACATTTTATAAAAAAAATTGAGACCATATGTATTTATGCATTGTGAAATCTGGACCGTTCCTTATCAGGTCACAGTTCTAACGGGGTGGTTTTCTATGTTTCCCCGAAATGATTAAAAAAACCCTAATATCTTTAAAGGGTCATAACATATGAGGCTCATTACATCAGTGGATGTACCTGTGAAAGAGATTTTTGCTGGACTGAATAAAAGGATTGGCTGTTTCTAGTGGACACAGCCCATTTTGGGTGAACCACGTTAAATTTGTGTTTCTGTTTTATTGCATTCTTTTCTATTTTACGTTTTCTGTGTTATTCATTACATGCTTTTTTATCTGTACAACTGGCATAATCCTAACATGACTAGCATAAGAGAAACCTAGGGCATGTTCACACACACATGCACATAGAACTACATCGGGTCTAATTTGTAGTGCAGTGATGAGTTAGTAAGTCCACCATTGTGGTTGTTGAGGTTAGTCTGACCCTTCATATGTATTTTTCTTTTTTAGGGTTTAATGTTTTTTTTGGGGTCTTGCAAGTCTTTCTTTCATCTTGGATTATTAACGACACCTAGTATAGGATAGTGAATCTGATGTGAAAGGCAGTAATGGTTTTAAACCATCTTTTGAACCAGTGAAGATCAGTTTCAGATCTTTTGCATAGACTAGGGCACCCAGTTTATAGACCAAAGCACCCGCAGGTGGCCCAGTCCCTCTCCAGGAACTAATGTCCAACTAGATACTCCAGATCCATCCTTTCTGGGGCTTCTACACAGTCATTCCTACTTCCATATTTTCTAGTCACCTCTGTGACACTGTCCCATGAGCGTCTTCTATCCAGCTGAAATATTTCATCTTCCCTCTTACATATTATGGTTTTACTTTTATTATATTTGGTGTCTAACTCATTTACATTCTTCTTTGTTACATTTGTATGTCCTCCTAGATTAGATTAACTAACATTACATAATATTTCCATTTTTATTTAATCACTCATAAAGATCAAGCCAGTCTTTAACCTTATGTTGCTTCCCATAATATGCACATACCTGATTCTTGGGACACTCATGCTGGTAATGATCTAGAGACCCAAAAGTATAGCAAGTCTCGTGCATAAATATTATGCTACCACCATGGACTCTACTCCTATATCCACCTTGGAATCCTCCATTATTTCACCCATAAATGGGATGATATTACTACATCTGAGAGCTATTGGCCACCGTGGTCTATCGCAATCTAGTCTCACATGCCTCATGAATCTGGTCTATCAATCGGAAATATTTTGTATCATGGGTGTGTACACTACAAATTTTATAATACATAGAGACATTATTCATCATTACATGTTGTAAAAGGGGAAAATTCTAGACATCATGATTCTTGTGGAAAAACTTACAAGACTTTAATAGTGTGCGCACATTCATGTGTAAACAACTATCCATATTATGTCCTTCCACATCACAATTAATTCACCATAACCCACTTTATGTTTCATGCACTGAATTGATAGAGATATTCTCCAATTGTTTAGCCATAGCTGTTATTTGTGCCTCAAGAAAAGGGCTCACTCCAGTGTCTACACTCCAAACTACTTCAGCACTTAGAGCTTCTTCCAAATCCTTAAGAGGGTCAGTGTATGTCTTATGTGACAAGGCCCTTCAAAATGGAGTCAACAATACTCAGACAAACCACGTTACATGTTGAATCTGATAAATATCATAAGATAGCTTAGACAATAGAGTTTTAAACCATGCATCATACTCCCTTTCACTTTCAAAAAATACATGTTTAATATCCTTTAGAGTGCTAATACTATGTTGTTCAAACTATGGAATGTGAAATTCAGCCAAAAACGTAGTAATAAATACATTATAGTCCACCACAGTCTTGTGTGGATCATACTTTCTCTACCAACTATGTGTGTGCCCTTGAAGTGCGGTGGAAAACTGGCTTTCCTTTCTATTAGGAGTTTTAATGCCCTTAGCTATCCATAGCAATTCAAACTTGTGCATATTCTCAATAGCATCTTTCACACCTCTATACTCTAGCAAGTGAAGATACATCTCAAATAATACTTGAGGTGTCTACTGATGTGGTTGTTGACGTGGTGTGTACTGAGGCTGATTTGGTGGTGGTTGTTGGGGAAGTTGTTGTGGTGGTGATCCCTACCCTAGGTTAGGACTAGAACCTAACCCTGAACCTTTACCAGGGTTTCCTCCGCATGGTGGTTGTATTAAACCTCCTCATCCTCTCGCTGCAACATGTGGTCTTGTAGATGAACTCCCTTGTGTCCTACTTATTGTGATGAACTAGACACCCATTTTCTATGTTGTAGCGGTACCTATAGCATTGCTTCCCACATTCTACACACAAACACTCTATCTTGATGACACATTTATGAAACACCTCCAAAGGTGCCTCCAAACATTGGCTCTTGTTATGCGGCAATGTGTGTATCCCTAGTCTTCTGCACTTCCTGAGCTGAAAATAAAATTTGTCTACCTATATCTCCTTCCCAACATGGATATTTTGCTTTCTCTCCTTCACTATGGTGCTCTTCAATAGCTAATTCTGGATCTGGAAAACCTTGCGCAAAGGCTAGGTAGTTAGGCTAGGTCATATGTGTGCATGAGGTACTCATTCTCTCCTTTGATGCACTCTTGTCAGAAGAAAATGGGGTCACTCTAGTGCACTTTCCCAATGTTAGGAGGATATGATACTATGACTCCTCATCTTCCATGAGGCTCTCATCATTTCCTCTAGTCACCATTTATCTCGATCTCAGCACTTCATCAAATTCCCTCTATAATGCATTATTATAATTGATTTTCCTGTCCTCTCTCTACCTTTCTTCCACTAGGGCCACCGCCATCCTTTCCAAATCTTTTCCTTCTTGATATAGGAACATCCATAAGAAGACCTTCAAAATCAAATTTCTTGTTTCTTGCAATCAATATGAGTTATGAGAAAGATTCAAAGGTTTTAATGGTTCATGTGAGTCTTTTCAAGCTAGAAGTGGAGATTGGGAATTTGAATTATCTTTCTTTTGTTTTTCCTCTCCAAAAAGGGAGTTTGAACATTCAAAGGCATGTAATGGGTGTATGGTATTGTAAAAGGTTATTCAAGTGTGTTAGAGGTTATTAGGTTTTATTAGAGGTGTCATATTAGGATGAAATACATGTTTTATGAGTCTTATGTGCTTGAGCATCATTAAAATTCTTTAAAATGATGTAAAAAAGGTAGTTTAACATTTAGGAGGCAGATGGAAGTTGAAAGGTCATGATGTGATAGTCACAAACATCTAGAAGGAGTTACATATAAGATATAGTTCGAATATAGGAGTGTGGTATTTAGTTTTTGTATCCCATTCCTCATGGTAGGAGGAAGAAAAAGGAATGGAAGATCATGTTTTGTATGAAAATACAGTGATAAGGTAATATTACTCTAATTTTTATGTTTTAAGTTAATTATTTGTTTCATACCAATGAGCATAAAGTTTTCATTTTAGATAAAAATGACTTTAAATTTGAACCATACACGGATAACATAATTTTGCAATTGGGTTTTCAATTTTTTTTATGATCAGTAATGTTTGAGTTATGACACATTTTCCCATCTAGACTGAGGATGTACACAAATTGGTTGACAAAATGTATGTCTAGTAAAGTGAGTAAATCTCATGTGTTTTGAGGAGTTAAGTTATGAAAAATTGAATGTAGAATGTTTATATCATTATGCAAGTGTGTTTTTTAATGGTTTAGAGATTTGAAAACTATACAAGCATTTATTTATGACAGAAAATGTGTGGCAGATTTTTGGATCCTAAGAACAACTTAAGGACAGTTTTGGGGTTGGTACGGTAAAAATTGATGTTTGAGTTATTTAAGATGAAACTATTGTTGGTTCTAACATATTTTTAAGTGAATGATATGGTACCATACATTGAATTGGTTATTGAGGATAAGAAAATAAATCTTTCTTGGGTTAAAGACAAGAAAAAAGCTAGCAAGGTGAAGATCCATCCTAAGAAGGTGAGTGTACATATAACTTGGATGAAAGTTGATGAGTTGATGGATAAATGGGAAATTAATGAATATTAAAAGAAATTTATGGTGATGGTGAATTTCCTTTATGTGATATTAATCAGTTGTGAAAAATTTTCATCCATTCTAGGATTGTATGGGATCCTCTTTTACAAAGCTAAGAGGATGTTGGCATAAACTATTTTGTTGATTAAATATGAACAAGTTTTATTTTTTCCTCTACATCATTTGGTATCATAGCTTGTATTTTGTGTTGTGATTTTGTTTGATAGTTGAATATATGCTTTTGTGGCCAACAATTTGTGGAAGTATGTGTAGTGAAGAAGATGACAGGTGAAGAGTGAAATGAAGAGACGTGTGAAGTTGAGAAGAGAGAGTGAAGATACCAAAAGACCTGTTGAGGCCAAGGTGAGGTGTGGAAGAAGATGCAAGGTGAAACAAAATTGTCAAAGAGAGATGGATCAAGAAGAAGCAATAAGAGAACTGTGGAAATTGATTAGCTACAAGAGGAAACAAGAAGAGTTGGATAAGAAAAAGAGATAATAAGCCAAGAAAGAGAAACATATAAAGCATGAAGAGTGGATGGAATCATAGATGAAGAATATGAGAGCAAACATAGAGAAGTTGATAGAGTTAATGAGAGAGAAACCAAGGTATGTGTTTGAGTTTGTTAGGAAGAAGAAATTCAAATGGCCTATGATTTAGATTGTAAGGAGAAATCAAAAGTTGCAGTTGAAGAGAATGATTAAGAGTGAAGAGGAAATGATCAGACAAGAAGAAAAGAAAGAGGTTAAGGGTGAAAAGAGTAATAACGAAGGCGAAATGAAAAACAAAGAATATTTCTCATGATAGGTAATCAGATTTCAGAAGACAAAGAATACACGTAAGTAGAGCATGTAGAAAAATTAAGTAAAATGAGTGATTTGATGATAGATATTGATGATTTTGTAGATGAATTACTTGAAATCGTGAAAAATGAATCTTATTTTTGCATTTGAAGATGTCGAACATGTTGAAAAGTAAGAGTATGATCATTTTTTTATGAATGAGTGTGATGAGTTATTGCAAGCATTACTAGAAGAGATGGATAGAAAAGTGAAAAGTGTAGGTATGAGTGAGAATGAAGTGATTTCATGGGCATATAATGGTAAAAATGAACACGATGAGGATGAAAATTCAGAGTTAGAGTAAATTAGTATGGTAGAGAAGATGGATGAGCAAGTGAATGAGAAAGAACATGAAGTTTTTTATGAGGGAAATGATGACTATATGGAGTGTATATGGATGAGAAACAACATCAGGAGATAATAACAACATATTTTTGTCATTTTTGTGTCTTTATGTGCAAGTATCAAGCATGGAGACTTGAGGATGATGAAACTAAAGATGAAGATAAAGGAAAAATAGAGAAGAGTAAAGGAAAATGGAAGAAAACTAATAACTACATGGGATCCAAGTGGATATGAGTAGGATAATGACATTGAGAGATAGAAGAGAAGACACAACATAAGGATGAGCCATAAAAATGAATACAAGAGCAATCAAACAAAGAGTATGCATGATTTTTCTCAACCATGGAAGTATGATGCAGGAACATCCAAAAGAAGACCTTAAAAATTAAATTTCTTGTTTCTTGGAGTCAATATGAGTTGTGAGAGATATTTAGGGGTTCTAATGGTTCATGTGATTCTTTTCAAGCTAGAAGTGGAGATTTGGAATTTGAATTATCCTTCTTTTGTGTTTTCCCTCCAAAAAGGGAATTTGAAAATTCAAAGGCATGTAATGGGTGTATGGTCTTGTAAAACGTGATTCAAGTGTGTTAGAGGTTATTAGGTGTTATTAGAGTCTTATAGGTGTCATATTACAATTAAAGACACATTTTATGAGTCTTATGTGCTTAAGCATCATTAATATGCTTAAAATGATGTAAAAAGGGTAGTTATACATTTAGTAGGTAGATGAAAGTTGAAAGGTCATAATGTGACAGTAATAAGCATATAAGAGGAGTTAAATATCATATAGAGTTTGAATATAAGAGTTTGAGGAAACAAAAATGTGAGTATGTTCTTAAGAAGAAGACAAATTTTTCACTTTAAGCCATCTCAATGTAGGGTAGGTGGGTCCTCATTTGTAGACCTAGTACTAGGTGGAATGAAAATGTTAAAAAACCATACCTCGAGAGGTAAGATGAGAAAAATACATATTCTCATCCCTAGGGACTTTCATGTCACAATACATGCAAGGATATTGTTGGGATGAGAAAATGACTAAGTATCAGGACAGGCAAGAATACGCGCGTATAGAAGTAGAAGTAGCGCACATATGAGGAACAAGGTGGCACGTGGGACTGCATGTATAAGGAAAATTAATTGAGGACTTATCCATTTTCTGGGTTCATGATAAAAATAAACTTGGAGTGTTCACCATGCAAGGGATAAAATAAGGCCACCTTAGCAAGAAAGTATTGGCTATTGTTGGAGAAATTACATGCATGAGACTAGATAGTAATAGGATTAAGGGAGAATATTATCAAGCAATTTGTTAATAGAAAATGCATTGTAAAGTATGCATGTAATTATGCATGGCTAATTTTTAGCATGCCTATCTTTAGGAAGTGCATGGGCGCTGAAGGTAAATTCCCCACCCATATAAATACTTCACTTAGGAAGGGTTATGGATAAGGTTTTGTATGTGAGGATATGATGCTTTGTTATATCTGCGTGCATGACTTTACGTTCCCATTTACTGGATATTATGTATCAGCTTCTTATTATGTAGTTGTTTATGAGAATTAATGGATAACTATGGTTGGATTATGATCATTGTTGTGTTTCAATATGGAGATGTTTTCTTACAGTTGATCTTAATCATGGTTATCTTGATATGTTTCATTATTATGTGTGTTTCCAATTGAATGTATGCAATGGTTTAGTATAAATAAATGATTATTTGGCTAAATATCATCATGAATATGCATGCTAACATCTTAACAAGAAAACACAAAGGAGGGACCTTGTAGTTGTGTGCGCTTCGGGTGAGCATTCAGTTCTATTGAATGAAGTTCCAGCATGCATAACATTTAGGTGAAATAAAAGACTACATTTTGGTTCCATTATCGGAACCTCTTTTCAAACGGTTTTCCAGTATGTTGCATACTGATGGCATATCGGTTAACTTTGGAAAGCATTTAAAGTTGGGTAGATGACAGTCAAGATAATTTTGTGCAGAGATATAAAACTAGACCTTATTTCAATACACGTTGTTGGGTGGAAGATAACCTTTGTCATGAGCTCTATGAAATGTTCTTCATCTTCTTTCTAGTAGAATTGTACGAGTGGTTGGAAACCTATGCATTAGGAAAACCTTGGGATCCTAGAGTGAGACTTTGGATGCAATAGGATTACAAAAAAAATTATGCAGATGTGGATTGGACTAGAGATGTAGGTCATTGGTGGGTTGAAGTGTGTTGGAGTACGATATTTCTACGTATTTTTCTCCATAGGAGGCTGATTTTTAGTTATTACGTGAGCCCAAGGGATATTACTTGTGTACTATACCTTTATCGATTAATATTTTTATTATAGAACTGGATTTAGAGATCCTTCCTATGGCTATATAAAACCCCACTATGCGTAGGGGCAGCAACATGTGTGGAGAGAGATGGTGGACCTGGAGGCAAAAAGAAAGAGGGAGGAAATATGGCTCAAGTTTAATGAAGCACGAGAGAGGGACATGGTACATGTGTGGGAGCTTGAGGAGGCACTAGAGTTGAGGAGGAGGATGGATCACAAAGGTTTTGAAGCTCTCATGGAAGAAGTGGAGCCACAACATCAAGATATCCCAACTCAGGGAAAGCACAATAGAGAATCCCCTTAAGTTTTGGATGAGAGCATGCTAGAGGAGAGAATGAGGACTATAGGTGCACATCTGATGCCACCTAGCCACCTATCTCTTACACATGGTGTTCTTATCTCTTACACATGGTGTTCAGATCTAGATGTAGTCCTTGAGAAGTAGTATAGTATAGATAAGGAAGTAGAGACAGGTAGATATCACTTTGCATTGAATTCAAAAAGAGATCATGTTAGTAGCGGGCTCATGGAAACACATTCAACACCATTGTTTGGGAGTACCTATGAAGGATTATTTTCAAGTGCATCATCAGGACAGAGTGTTGGCAAGCAAACCTTTGGAAGTACATCAGTAACAGTTGCGACCACGTAGACCATTGGTGTCTAGTCTAGTACTACCACTAGGACACAAGGAATTCCATCTACTAGACCGCAACCCATAGTAGGGGGTACGATAGGTTCAGGAGGATCAGGATAGCCGCCTAAAGGAAATACTAGTGGAAGTTCTAGTTCTAGATCTGGTGAATAGAGACCACATCCAAAACAACCATCACCGAATCAACCACCACCTCAGTAACCATTGCAACAAACACCTCAAGTTTACTATGATATGTCTCTCTACTTACCAGAGTATAAAGGCATTGATGGTGTAGCAGAGTATGTGTATAAGTTTGAACTACTATGGTGTGTTAAGGGAGTTAGAATTTTGATAGAAAGGTGAATCAATTTTCCACTACGCTTCAAGGGTGTGTGCATAGTTGGTATTAGAATTATGACCAACATCAGACTTTGGTAGAATACAATGCTTTGTGCACCTTGTTTTTGGCTAAGTTTAACATAGCAGAGTTCAAACAACAGAGCATCAACACACTCAAAGATATCATCCTAGTCAACATACACAGTGGTTCATTGGAGGATTGTTGACTCGATCCTGAAGAGCACTCTCTCAGAATACATATGTGGATCTGTGTGAGGCCTTGGAAGTTACCCTACATGTTGAGGACATTGGCAGTATTGATACTAGAGTGATCCCATTCTTAAAGGCATATATCATAGCTATGGTGAAGTAGTTGTAGAATATTTATGCAAACTCAGCACACAAGATGCGCAATGGTATACTGCAATGTGCCAAAATCCCCGATATGATATTTGTTGAAAAATTAAAAAATAATTTATTATGAGTACTTTGGAATATTATTGTGTAACTCCAAAATTAAAAATGAAAAGGTTTAATTGGAGAGGAACTTGTCGGGACACTATTATTTACGTTAAACTAATTGTAAATTTATAATTTGGAAGTTATCGTCGTAACCTTTGGTAATGAAACCGAATTGGGATAAATATTATTGAAATGGATTGTAAGACTTGTTGAGGATCCTGGGGGGAAAAGAAAATAATATTTTTTGAAATTTCAAAGATCTTGTGGAAATTTTCCAGGGAAGATAGGTTTGTAAGCAGGGTTGTGGGCAGGAGGGAAGCCTTCAAAAGAGTCCTAAGCGGGGGTACAGAGTA